>JBBPBX010068657.1:0-19063 GCA_038048925.1 Garcialebias charrua
GATGTTTGATGGATGATGGATGGATGTTTGATGGATGGATGTTTGATTGATGGATGGATAAAGCGTGGACCTCAGTCATTAAAGAATCCATCTCTCTGGGTTCAGGAAGGCAGTATGTTTGATGGATAGATGGATGGATGTTTGATGGATGGATGATGGATGGATGGATGTTTGATGGATGGATGTATGGATGGATGTTTGATAGATGGATGGATGGATAAAGCATGGATCTCAGTCAGTAAAGAATCCATATGTCTGGGTTCAGGAAGGCAGGATGTTTGATGTATGATGATGGATGGATGTTTGATTGATGGATGGATGTTTGATGGATAGATAGATGGATGCATGGATGGATGGATAAAGCATGGACCTCAGTCAGTAAAGAGGATCTGTCTGGGTTCAGGAAGGCAGGATGTTTGATGGATGGATGGATGGATGTTTGATGGATGGATGCATGGATGGATGGATGGATGTGTACATGTTTGATGGATGGATGGATGCATAGATGGATGGATAAAGCATGGACCTTAGTCAGTAAAGAATCCATCTGTCTGGGTTCAGCAAGGCAGGATGTTTGATGGATGATGGATGGATGTTTGATGATGGATAGATGGATGTTTGATGGATGGATGTTTGATGGATGGATGGATGGATAAAGCATGGACCTCAGTCAGTAAAGAATCCATCTGTCTGGTTCAGGAAGGTAGGATGTTTGATGGATGGATAGATGGATGTGTGGATGTTTGATGGATGGATAGATGCATGGATGGATGGATAAAGCGTGGACCTCAGTCAGTAAAGAATCCATCTGTCTGTTTTCAGGAAGGCAGGAAGTTTGATGGATGGATGGATGATGTTTGATGGATAGATACATGGATGGATGGATGTGTGGATGTTTGATGGATGGATGGATGCATGGATGGATGGATAAAGCTGGACCTCAGTCAGTAAAGAATCCATCTGTCTGGGTTCAGCAAGGCTGGATGTTTGATGGATGGATGGACGTTTGATGGATGGAGGGATGGAAGTTTGATGGATGGATGTATGTATGGATGGATAAAGCGTGGACCACAGTTGGAAAGAATCCATCTGTCTGGGTTCAGGAAGGCAGGATGTTTGATGGATGGATGGATAGATGGATGTTTGATGGATGGATGATGGATGGATGTATGTTTGATGGATGGATGTTTGATGGATAGATGGATGGATGGATAAAGCGTGGACCTCAGTTAGTAAAGAATCCATATGTCTGGGTTCAGGAAGGCAGGATGTTTGATGGATGGATGGATGATGTTTGATGGATTGATGCATGGATGGATGGATGTATAGATGTGTGGATGTTTGATGGATGGATGAATGCATGGATAAAGCGTGGACCTCAGTCAGTAAAGAATCCATCTGTCTGGGTTCAGCAAGGTAGTATGTTTGATGGATGGATGGATGTTTGATGGATGGATGGATGGATGTTTGATGGATGGATGTTTGATGGATGGATAAAGCGTGGACCTCAGTCAGTAAAGAATCCATCTGTCTGGGTTCAGGAAGGCAGGATGTTTGATGGATAGATGGATGGATGTATGATGGATGGATGGATGTTTGATAGATGGATGTTTGATGCATGGATGTTTGATGGATGGATGTTTGATAGATGGATGGATGGATAAAGCATGGACCTCAGTCAGTAAAGAATCCATACGTCTGGGTTCAGGAAGGTAGGATGTTTGATAGATGATGGATGGATGTTTGATGGATGGATGTTTGATGGATGGATGCATGGATGGATGGATAAAGCATGGACCTCAGTCAGTAAAGAATCCATCTGTTTGGGTTCAGGAAAGCAGGATGTTTGATGGATGGATGTGTGGATGTTTGATGGATGGATGGATACATGGATGGATGGATAAAGCGTGGACCTCAGTCAAAGAATTCATCTGTCTGGGTTCAGCAAGGCAGGATGTTTGATGGATGGATGGATGTTTGATGGATGGATGTTTGATGGATGGATAAAGCGTGGACCCTAGTCAGTAAAGAATCCATCTGTCTGGGTTCGGGAAGGCAGGATGTTTGTTTGATGGATGGATGGATGCATAGATGGATGGATGTTTGATGGATGGATGATGATGGATGGATGTTTGATGGATGTTTGATGGATGGATGGATGGATGGATGTTTGATGGATGGATAAAACGTGGACCTCAGTCAGTAAAGAATCCATCTGTCTGGGTTCAGCAAGGCAGGATGTTTGATGATGGATAGATGGATGTTTGATGGATGGATGTTTGATGGATGGATGGGTGGATAGATGGATAAAGCGTGGACCTCAGTCAGTAAAGAATCCATCTGTCTGGTTCAGGAAGGCAGGATGTTTGATGGATGGATAGATGGATGGATGTGTGGATGTTTGATGGATGGATGGATGCATGGATGTATGGATAAAGCGTGGACCTCAGTCAGTAAAGAATCCATATGTCTGTTTTCAGGAAGGCAGGATGTTTGATGGATGGATGGATGATGTTTGATGGATGGATGCATGGATGGATGGATGGATGTGTGGATGTTTTATGGATGGATGGATGAATGGATGGATGGATAAAGCGTGGACCTTAGTCAGTAAAGAATCCATCTGACTGGGTTCAGCAAGGCTGGATGTTTGATGGATGGATGGATGTTTGATGGATGGATGGATGTTTGATGGATGGATGTATGTATGTATGGATGGATAAAGTGTGGACCTCATTCAGTAAAGAATCCATCTGTATGGGTTCAGGAAGGCAGGATGTTTGATGGATGGATGATAGATGGATGGATGTTTGATGGATGGATGATGGATGGATGTTTGATGGATGGATGTTTGATGGATGGATGGATGTATGTTTGATGGATGGATAAAGCATGGACCTCAGTCAGTAAAGAATCCATATGTCTGGGTTCAGGAAGGCAGGATGTTTGATGATGGATGGATGATGTTTGATGGATGGATGGATGGATGGATGGATGGATAATTGTGTGGATGTTTGATGGATGGATGGATGCTTGGATAAAGCGTGGACCTCAGTCAGTAAAGAATCCATATGTCTGGGTTCAGGAAGGCAGGATGTTTGATGGATGATGGATGGATGTTTGATGGATGGATGTTTGATGGATGGATGCATGGATGGATGGATAAAGCATGGACCTCAGTGAGTAAAGAATCCATCTGTTTGGGTTCAGGAAAGCAGGATGTTTGATGGATGGATGGATGGATGATGTTTGATGGATGGATGTGTGGATGTTTGATGGATGGATGGATGCATGGATGGATGGATAAAGCGTGAACCTCAGTCAAAGAATCCCTCTGCCTGGGTTCAGCAAGGCAGGATGTTTGATGGATGGATGGATGTTTGATGGATGGATAAAGCATGGACCTCAGTCAGTAAAGAATCCATCTGTCTGGGTTCAGCAAGGTAGGATGTTTGATGGATGGATGGATGTTTGATGGATGGATGGATGGATGTTTGATGGATGGATGTTTGATGGATGGATGGATAAAGCGTGGACCTCAGTCAGTAAAGAATCCATCTGTCTGGGTTCAGCAAGGCAGGATGTTTGATGGATGGATGGATGGATGTTTGATGATGGATAAATGGATGTTTGATGGATGGATGTTTGATGGAATGATGGATGGGTGGATGGATGGATAAAGCATGGACCTCAGTCAGTAAAGAATCCATCTGTCTGGTTCAGGAAGGCAGGATGTTTGATGGATGGATAGATGGATGGATGTGTGGATGTTTGATGGATGGATGGATGCATGGATGGATGGATAAAGTATGGACCTCAGTCAGTAAATAATCCATATGTCTGTTTTCAGGAAGGCAGGATGTTTGATGGATGGATGGATGATGTTTGATGGATGGAGGGATGGATGGATGGATGGATGTGTGAATGTTTGATGAATGGATGAATGCATGGATAAAGCGTGGACCTCAGTCAGTAAAGAATCCATCTGTCTGGGTTCAGCAAGGTAGTATGTTTGATGGATGGATGGATGTTTGATGGATGGATGGATGGATGTTTGATGGATGGATGTTTGATGGATGGATGGATAAAGTGTGGACCTCAGTCAGTAAATAATCCATCTGTCTGGGTTCAGGAAGGCAGGATGTTTGATGGATAGATGGATGGATGTATGATGGATGGATGGATGTTTGATAGATGGATGTTTGATGGATGGATGTTTGATGGATGGATGTTTGATAGATGGATGGATGGATAAAGCATGGACCTCAGTCAGTAAAGAATCCATACGTATGGGTTGAGGAAGGTAGGATGTTTGATAGATGATGGATGGATGTTTGATGGATGGATGTTTGATGGATGGATGCATGGATGGATGGATAAAGCATGGACCTCAGTCAGTAAAGAATCCATCTGTTTGGGTTCAGGAAAGCAGGATGTTTGATGGATGGATATGTGGATGTTTGATGGATGGATGGATACATGGATGGATGGATAAAGCGTGGACCTCAGTCAAAGAATTCATCTGTCTGGGTTCAGCAAGGCAGGATGTTTGATGGATGGATGGATGTTTGATGGATGGATGTTTGATGGATGGATAAAGCGTGGACCCTAGTCAGTAAAGAATCCATCTGTCTGGGTTCGGGAAGGCAGGATGTTTGTTTGATGGATGGATGGATGCATAGATGGATGGATGTTTGATGGATGGCTGATGGATGGATGGATGTTTGATGGATGTTTGATGGATGGATGGATGGATGGATGTTTGATGGATGGATAAGGCGTGGACCTCAGTCAGTAAAGAATCCATCTGTCTGGGTTCAGCAAGGCAGGATGTTTGATGATGGATAGATGGATGTTTGATGGATGGATGTTTGATGGATGGATGGGTGGATAGATGGATAAAGCGTGGACCTCAGTCAGTAAAGAATCCATCTGTCTGGTTCAGGAAGGCAGGATGTTTGATGGATGGATAGATGGATGGATGTGTGGATGTTTGATGGATGGATGGATGCATGGATGTATGGATAAAGCGTGGACCTCAGTCAGTAAAGAATCCATATGTCTGTTTTCAGGAAGGCAGGATGTTTGATGGATGGATGGATGATGTTTGATGGATGGATGCATGGATGGATGGATGGATGTGTGGATGTTTTATGGATGGATGGATGAATGGATGGATGGATAAAGCGTGGACCTTAGTCAGTAAAGAATCCATCTGACTGGGTTCAGCAAGGCTGGATGTTTGATGGATGGATGGATGTTTGATGGATGGATGGATGTTTGATGGATGGATGTATGTATGTATGGATGGATAAAGTGTGGACCTCATTCAGTAAAGAATCCATCTGTATGGGTTCAGGAAGGCAGGATGTTTGATGGATGGATGATAGATGGATGGATGTTTGATGGATGGATGATGGATGGATGTTTGATGGATGGATGTTTGATGGATGGATGGATGTATGTTTGATGGATGGATAAAGCATGGACCTCAGTCAGTAAAGAATCCATATGTCTGGGTTCAGGAAGGTAGGATGTTTGATGATGGATGGATGATGTTTGATGGATGGATTCATGGATGGATGGATGGATGGATGGATAATTGTGTGGATGTTTGATGGATGGATGGATGCATGGATAAAGCGTGGACCTCAGTCAGTAAAGAATCCATATGTCTGGGTTCAGGAAGGCAGGATGTTTGATGGATGATGGATGGATGTTTGATGGATGGATGTTTGATGGATGGATGCATGGATGGATGGATAAAGCATGGACCTCAGTCAGTAAAGAATCCATCTGTTTGGGTTCAGGAAAGCAGGATGTTTGATGGATGGATGGATGGATGATGTTTGATGGATGGATGTGTGGATGTTTGATGGATGGATGGATGCATGGATGGATGGATAAAGCGTGAACCTCAGTCAAAGAATCCCTCTGTCTGGGTTCAGCAAGGCAGGATGTTTGATGGATGGATGGATGTTTGATGGATGGATGGATGTTTGATGGATGGATAAAGCGTGGACCTCAGTCAGTAAAGAATCCATCTGTCTGGGTTCAGGAAGGCAGGATGTTTGATGGATGGATGGATAGATGGATGGATGTTTGATGGATGGATGATGGATGGATGGATGTTTGTTTGATGGATGGATGTTTGATGGATGGATGATGGATGGATGGATGTTTGATGGATGGATGGATAAAGCGTGGACCTCAGTCAGTAAAGAATCCATCTGTCTGGGTTCAGCAAGGCAGGATGTTTGATGGATGGATGGATGGATGTTTGATGATGGATAGATGGATGTTTGATGGATGGATGTTTGATGGATGGATGGATGGGTGGATGGATGGATAAAGCATGGACCTCAGTCAGTAAAGAATCCATCTGTCTGGTTCAGGAAGGCAGGATGTTTGATGGATGGATAGATGGATGGATGTGTGGATGTTTGATGGATGGATGGATGCATGGATGGATGGATAAAGTATGGACCTCAGTCAGTAAAGAATCCATATGTCTGTTTTCAGGAAGGCAGGATGTTTGATGGATGGATGGATGATGTTTGATGGATGGAGGGATGGATGGATGGATGGATGTGTGAATGTTTGATGGATGGATGGATGCATGGATGGATGGATAAAGTGTGGACCTCAGTCAATAAAGAATCCATCTGTCTGGGTTCAGCAAGGCTGGATGTTTGATGGATGGATGTTTGATGGATGTATGTATGTATGGATGGATAAAGTGTGGACCTCAGTCAGTAAAGAATCCATCTGTCTGGGTTCAGGAAGGCAGGATGTTTGATGGATGGATGGATAGATGGATGGATGTTTGATGGATGGATGATGGATGGATGTTTGATGGATGGATGTTTGATGGATGATGGATGGATGTTTCATGGATGGATAAAGCATGGACCTCAGTCAGTAAAGAATCCATATGTCTGGGTTCAGGAAGGCAGGATGTTTGATGATGGATGGATGATGTTTGATGGATGGATTCATGGATGGATGGATGGATGGATGGATGTGTGGATGTTTGATGGATGGATGGATAAAGTGTGGACCTCAGTCAGTAAAGAATCCATCTGTTTGGGTTCAGCAAGGTAGGATGTTATTTGGATGGATAGATGGACGTTTGATGGATGGATGGATGGATGTTTGAATAAAGTGTAATAATATAGATAAATATGTCAAGTTTGCTGACTTATCTATAATTTAGATGATAGATTTGAGCAAGTTTAGACTGACACAAATTTACCATCAGTTTTACGGGTTCTCAACTTTTTCAGATTAAATCAATAAATATGTGGCTCAGTGACTAGACAAAATGTAATTTCACGAGAGACTTCAATTTATGTTGGTCCACCAGAAAATAGACCTTTTATTGAAATTATCATAAAAGTACATTAAACATTTGTATCGATATTAGCTCTGATCTACTAAACTACGTTGACAAGAATTCAAATTAAAATCAAACAGACAGTTAGAAACTTTTCTGTTGGCACGTTTACTTGACAGATTAATGGCTTAAGGAAATAAGAACAATATAGAGTTTAAGGATTAGAGTGAAAGATAAGTTTAAAGGAAGTTAATTATTCTGAGCAGACAGGGTGGCACTTTTTCCCACTCGAGTTAAAGCTGGGCTCCCGCACGTCTCAGCCCACATCCACGACTCGTTACCTGTTGACGCTTCGTCTTTGTAGATAAGAGTTGAGGAGTATCTGGACACACACAATGGATTGTTTTGTCCAACAGCCGTCCAGTTGGCACTTCAGCGTGTGCGATGCTGATTCCACGATACGAGGAAACTCGCACTCTCTGCAGGAAACAAGGTCAACGTCCTGGCTGAACTTCAAACTAAAACTTCCAGAAAACAAATTCTTTCAGAAAATGAGTGAAATGAGTTACAATAAGCTTTACTGTAACTCCGGCTGAGAACGTAGGTCTAATTGACACAATGACCAGAATGTTTCCAGCTTTTTCCAGAGGAAAAACCAGTTGTTAGAAAGTTCTTCCCTCCGACACACTAAAGTTTAAAACGGAAGTGGATCTTTATATGGGAGGCGGGGGTCTCCCCACCTCCTCAATAACTATTGGCTGGTTTAACAAAACAACGGATGGAGTTTTCATCCCATAGGCAGAAGTGTCTTTGACGGACAACAGGAAAACTGTTTACAGAATCGGCCAGCTGGCCGCTTGTGAGCACATAGAATATTATGGCTATCTTTCACAGACAAAACAAAAAGAAGTTGCAAGTTAAAAGTTTACCCTGAACTGTGCCATGATATTGAAGCCTGCTTGTTCTGCAGAAATAAAACCAGCAGAAGGTCAAACTCATGAAAGTAACAGATGTAAAGGGTTATGAGGAGGTCAATATTAATACTGACCTCTTTACCTTAATTAATTTACTTATTCAGATTGAATAGTAAATTCACTGATTATTTTCTTTTTCAGTTTACCCAATATTTCTGTGATCTTTATGATGGCTAAATAAACAGAGCTATTGAGTGACAATGGGCATTGACTTAGTTTGGTATGTCAAAGAGACACTACCATTTATTTAAAATAAATCAACTAAATTAACACCGTTACACTTGATTGACATGATTTCACTTTCTTGCAATTTAACACGCATCAACACACTTAATGTAACACAACAGACAAATATTGGATGTTAACATATTTAGTCTGTGGGCTCTTCAGCTTAAAATAGTTTCCAGCTTAGATTGAGAGGGAAAAGAATAGGAGGAAAGATTTAAGAAGAATTGGGAGGTTAAGAGAGGAAGTTTATCTTGCATTTATGAAACCAGATGACACTCTTCCGTACGCGTCCAGCTAAGATATCATCACACCTCCAGCAAGCAAACAGCGGCTCCTTTACCTTAAGACGTCCGCCTTGGTTCTGGTAAAGAGCTGTGATCAGCTTTGGACTGACGAGTCGTCGGTCCCGCAAGTCCAAGCTGGACTCCACACGTGTTTACCTTGTCGGTGTCGGTGATACTCGCTTTCGTCGGCAGAAGCCGTGGCAATCGTGGTTTTTTGGCTCAAGATAAATTATTCCAGGAAGGAATAACAAAGTTTGAGCTTACGCTCATTCGAAGTGGACTCATAACAGCAAGTTATCAGTCCCAGCTGGATGACGAAGGTCGTTAGCTCTTGACCAAGCGTACCACAGCCCTTTGGGAAGGTTCACATCTCTTTCGAAGCTCCCAGCAAACTCTGAAGCGTTTCCGCCCAGTTAGAACTTAAAAAGAGACTTAGAGAGGAGTTCACTTGCCTTATCAGACCCAAGGTTACAGCCAGCAGCAGAGAGAGATTTGTTTAGGAAAAGACACAGCAAGCTGGAGCCCTTTCATGAAAAACAACGGATTACTGTCTTCTGACTTTCTAAACAAAACCGTCCGGTCTCTGTGACCCGAGACTTCACCTTTAACACAGCAGTGAACACAGTAATACTCTTACAGAATAACACAGCTTAAAAGCACACATCATGAAAATGACAAAAGTTATTCTTTTGATCACATCAGCCTAAAATCAAAGATAGAAATAGTCTCTTTTGGTGACTATATTTATCAGATTACAGCTAAATGAATGATCTTGTAGTAAATGTCTTGCTTTACTGAGAGGTCAGTAAAGGTCATCACTGGACAGTTCAAAAACCTTAGTTTGACCGTGGGTAGGTCCACTACAAAGATCATCATTAAAATGACAAAAATATACTGTTGATCAACTCTGAATTAACACACATTAAAAAGAAAGTTCAATCTGATTAATTGGTGTCCATTAATTGAAAATAGTTGTAACACTGAGAGTTTCAGAGAGATGTGGAGAGGTTTAACTCCAATACGGACATGAGGGTCCTATATCTCTACATAGATGGATAGATGGATGGATGTTTGATGGATGGATGTTTGATGGATGGATGGATGGATGTTTGATGGATGGATGGATGTTTGATGGATGGATGTATGTATGGATGGATAACCTCAGTCAGTAAAGAATCCATATGTCTGTTTTCAGGAAGGCAGGATGTTTGATGGATGGATGGATGATGTTTGATGGATGGATACATGGATGGATGCATGGATGGATGGATAAAGCATGGACCTCAGTCAGTAAAGAATCCATCTGTCTGGGTTCAGCAAGGCTGGATGTTTGAAGGATGGATGATGGATGGATGTTTGATGGATGGATGGATGTTTGATGGATGTATGTATGTATGGATGGATAAAGTGTGGACCTCAGTCAGTAAAGAATCCATCTGTCTGGGTTCAGGAAGGCAGTGTGTTTGATGGATGGATGGATAGATGGATGGATTTTTGATGGATGATGATGGATGGATGTTTGATGGATGGATGTTTGATGGATGGATGGATGTTTGATGGATGGATATAGCGTGGACCTCAGTCAGTAAAGAATCCATATGTCTGGGTTCAGGAAGGTAGGATGTTTGATGATGGATGGATGATGTTTGATGGATGGATTCATGGATGGATGGATGGATGGATGTGTGGATGTTTGATGGATGGATGGATGCATGGATAAAGCATGGACCTCAGTCAGTAAATAATCCATATGTCTGGGTTCAGCAAGGCAGGATGTTTGGTGGATGGATAGATGGATGTTTGATGGATGGATGGATGTTTGATGGATGGATGTTTGAATAAAGCGTGGACCTCAGTCAGTAAATAATCCATCTGTCTGGGTTCAGGAAGGCAGGATGTTTGATGGATTGATGTTTGATGGATGGATGATGGATGGATGGATGGATGTTTGATGGATGGATGATTGATGGATGGATGGATGTTTGATAGATGAATTGATGGATAAAGTGTGGACCTCAGTCAGTAAAGAATCCATATGTCTGGGTTCAGGAAGGCAGGATGTTTGATGGATGATGGATGGATGGATGTTTGATGGATGGATGGATGCATGGGTGGATAGATAAAGCATGGACCTCAGTCAATAAAGAATATATCTGTTTGGGTTCAGGAAGGCAGGATGTTTGATGGATGGATGGATCGATGATGTTTGATGGATGGATGTATGGATGTTTGATGGATGGATAGATGCATGGATGGATGGATAAAGCGTGGACCTCAGTCAAAGAATCCATCTGTCTGGGTTCAGCAAGGCAGGATGTTTGATGACTGGATTGATGTTTGATGGATGGATGGATGGATGGATGTTTGATGGATGAATGTTTGATAGATGGATGGATGGATAAAGGGTGGACCTCAGTCAGTAAATAATCCATCTGTCTGGGTTCAGGAAGGCAGGATGTTTGATGGATGGATGGATGGATAGGTAGACGGATGGATGTTTGATGGATGGATGATGGATGAATGGATGGATGTTTGATGGATGGATGTTTGATGGATGGATGGATGGATGGATGTTTGATGGATGGATAGATAAAGCGTGGACCTCAGTCAGTAAAGAATCCATATGTCTGGGTTAAGGAAAGTAGGATGTTTGATGGATGGATGTTTGATGGATGGATGTTTGATGGATGGATGTTTGATGGATGGATGGATTGATGGATGGATGTTTGATGGATGGATGGATGGATGGATGGATGGATAAAGTGTGGACCTCAGTCAGTAAAGGGGAAGGACCCCACTCACCAAGCACACACACTCTTTGCCCCACTCCCCTCAGGACAGAGGTTAAGGAGCATCAAATGTAGAACCACTAGACTGAGGAACAGCTTCTACCCTGAGGCTGTTAGACTCATGAATAAATAAATAATAAGAATAATGGCCCTCATGCACGAAACAGTTTGTATTCTTATCCTAAATGTCTCCTACTTTTGTTCGTACGAAGTGTTCGTACGAACATGCCACG
Source organism: Garcialebias charrua (assembly GCA_038048925.1). Classification (NCBI taxonomy): domain Eukaryota; kingdom Metazoa; phylum Chordata; class Actinopteri; order Cyprinodontiformes; family Rivulidae; genus Garcialebias; species Garcialebias charrua. Next base: position 11,845 of record JBBPBX010068657.1, read on the forward strand.
TCAGATCCAACAAAGTCTTCTATCATCAGGAAATGTGTGTATATGAGCTGTGTAAATAATGATGAATCCCACCTGTTCTATTCACCTGCTCGTGCACGCGGGAGGTTATTTACATAATTCCCACCCCTCAAAACACCATATAAGGATATAGTTTCCTGCCACCGCGAGCAGGAAGTGTCCATTCATTCCGGCTTTTATGCGTCAGAAAACACACAAACGCGTTTGGCGAATTAAAATTGACTCGCCTTTGATCATAGTGTCAGCCCCGGATCTGAGCGCAGACCCACACAGAATACAGATGACATCAGTGAGCGCCCACAGTCAACAGGCAGTTTATATTAAAAATGACATGAAACAAGCTGGTTTCGCCTTTCTTCTCCCCTGTCTCTGCAGCGGCGCTGTGTATTTATGTGTGTGTGTGTGTGTGTGTGTGTGCCGACAGTGGCACGGGGTGGGGGAGCCGTGCCGACAGTGGCGCGTTGCGTGGCACACGGTGGTCGACATGAGTGGCGCGGGGGGGGGCGCGTGGCGTGGTTGCGCGGGGCGCGTTGCGTGGCACAGGTGGTCGACATGAGTGGCGCGGGGCGCGTGGCGTGGTTGCGCGGGGCGCGTTGCGTGGCACAGGTGGTCGACATGAGTGGCGCGGGGGCGCGTGGCGTGGTTGCGGGGGGCGCGTTGCGTGGCACACGGTGGTCGACATGAGTGGCGCGGGGGGTCACGCGCGGGTGGCGCAAGGTGGTGGACGTGGGGGGGGGGGGTATTGAAGCCGCTTTAATTAAACCAATATGTGTGGTTGCATTTAATTGTTTTTAAACTCAAAATATTTTCTAAATAACGAAATATAAAGTTATTAGTGGAGAAAAGGCAGTCTGGATGACAGCAGACTGCTCCATCCATCCATCCATCCATCCATTTTCTTCCGCTTATCCGGGGTCGGGTCGCGGGGGTAGCAGCCTAAGTAGGGAGGCCCAGACTTCCCTCTCCCCAGCCACTTGGAGCAGCTCCTCTGGGGGAATCCCAAGGCGTTCCCAGGCCAGCCGAGAAACATAGTCCCTCCAGCGTGTCCTGGGTCTTCCTCTGGGTCTCCTCCCGGTGGGACATGCCCGGAACACCTCACCAGGGAGGCGTCCAGGAGGCATCCTAACCAGATGCCCGAGCCACCTCAACTGGCTCCTCTCGATGTGGAGAAGCAGCGGCTCTACTCCGAGTCCCTCCCGGATGACTGAGCTTCTCACCCTATCTCTAAGGGAGAGTCCAGCCACCCTGCGGAGAAAACTCATTTCAGCCGCTTGTATCCGAGATCTTGTTCTTTCGGTCATAACCCAAAGCTCATGACCATAGATGAGGGTGGGAACGTAGATCGATCGGTAAATTGAGAGCTTTGCCTTTTGACTCAGCTCTCTCTTCACCACGACAGACCGGTACAGCGCCCGCTTCACTGCGGACGCTGCACCTATCCGCCTATCGATCTCACGCTCCAGTTTTCCCTCATTCGTGAACAAGATCCCGAGATACTTAAACTCCTCCACTTGGGGCAGGACCTCCTCCCCGACCCGGAGAGGGCACGCTACCCTTTTCCGGCTCAAGACCATGGCCTCGGATTTGGAGGAACTGATCCTCATCCCGGCCGCATCGCATTCAGCTGCAAACCGCTCCAGTGAAAGCTGTAGATCACGAGCTGATGAAGCCAATAGGACCACATCATCTGCAAAAAACAGAGAAGCGATTCTAAGGCCACCAAAACGGATCCTCTCAACACCTTGGCTGCGCCTAGAAATTCTGTCCATAAAAGTTATAAACAGAATCGGTGACAAAGGGCAACCTTGGCGGAGTCCAACTCTCACCGGAAACGAGCCTGACTTACTGCCGGCAATGCGGACCAAGCTCTGACACCGGTCGTACAGGGACCTAACAGCCCATATCAATGGGCCTGGTACCCCATACTCCCGGAGTACCCGCCACAGAACCCCCCGAGGGACGCGGTCGAATGCCTTTTCCAAGTCTACAAAGCACATGTAAACTGGTTGGGCAAACTCCCACGCACCCTCCAGGACCCTGTTGAGGGTGTAGAGCTGGTCTAGTGTTCCACGACCAGGACGAAAACCACACTGCTCCTCCTGAATCCGAGGTTCGACTATCCGACGGACCCTCCTCTCCAGAACCCCTGAATAGACCTTACCAGGGAGGCTTAAGAGTGTGATCCCTCTATAGTTGGAACACACCCTACGGTCCCCCTTTTTGAATAGGGGAACCACCACCCCAGTCTGCCAATCCAAGGGAACTGCCCCCGATGTCCACGCGATATTGCAGAGTCGCGTAAGCCAACACAACCCCACAACATCCAGAGCCCTAAGGAACTCAGGACGAATCTCATCCACCCCCGGAGCCCTGCCACCGCGGAGCTTTTTAAAAAGCAGACAGCAGACTGACGCTCCTAAAATATACGACAGGTCTGGACCACACGTAAATTTTGTTCGTATCTGAAAAAAATCCTAGGATACGAAAACATTGTTGGATGCCGCAAATGATCCTAAATCACTCGCACGCACAGGATAAGAACAAATCTGTGCGTACGAACGGTTTGTGCATGAGGGCCAATCACTGCAAAATATCACATCATGCTGATGCTGATCTGTTTTCTTGTTGCTGTGTGTTCATTTGTGACCATCTGCTCATACAGACTCATGTTCCTGCTGCTGTTTGTAATGATGTTTTTCTATTACATTAGTGATTAGTGTATTTCTAGTTGATGTTTTTCTTAGTTATATCCTAGATGTTATTACTGTTTTTCTCTTGCATTTTGTTGTTGGATGTAACTAGGACCATGTGTACATAATCTCGTTTCATCACATGTACCACATGCGGTGCAAATGACAATAAAGATTATCTGACTCACCAAATACCAAATGACCTCTTGGACTAGCTGAAAACCTGTACATGTAAAAATATGAAAAAGTTAAAAAACAATTCTCAAGTTTATACAGTATACATACAGTATTCTGTATTATTCAGTATTCAGTATTCCAACAACAGTATTCTGATACCTACCTAACACTGCAGTCAACTTGATGACGTAACGACACTGAAACGTGATGACGTAACGACGTAGTTCGTCTGTCTGCTCATTGCTTAGAGGTAAAAAAAGAGAGCAGATTTAGCACAAAAATGACGTTGGAAACAATAAAACCCTGCATGTTAAATTACAGCGTTAGTCACGCTGTTATTGTGACGTGACACGTTCACGCTAGTGACGCTAACGCTACGTGCGTTTAATTTTGTCTTTGTCGCGTTAAGACTCTAAACAGAACAGAGCAGTGAGCGAGTTGCTGTGGGCGTGAGCAGAACAACAAGCTGGTTACTGTTGGACATGAGCAGAGCAGCGAGCGAGTTGCTGTGGACGGGAGCAGAGCAACGAATGAGTTGCTGTGGACGGGAGCAGATCGGCGAGCGAGTTACTGTGGAACAGTGAATTTCTGTATCCAGACCAGAAGAAGCAGGCGAGATGAGTCCTGGGAGAACAAAAAAAACGGAGCAGCAGAGACAGGAGTCGGCGAGTCAAAAATCGGTGGATAAAAATTTGGTGTTAATGGAGGAATTGAAAAAATCAATAGACTTTCTCACTGAGGAACTTGCAAGTTTGAGAGCTGAGCAAAAAAACATTACTCAACTAGTGGAGAAGATGAATCAAATGAAAGCTCAGGAGATCATCAGAGAGGAACGATTAGCTCAATTGGAACAAAAGTGTGATGACATGGAACAATACATAAGAGGCGAGAATCTGGTAATTTCTGGACTTGAGCTTAAACGCTGGTCATCGGCTGATGTAACTAAAGGCATTAACACGAGTGAAGGAGGGCTACCAGAACAACTGCAGTCTCTGGAGAATCAGGTAGTCACTTTCTTAAATAGCAAAGAAATTAACATTAAACATGATGACATTTCTGCCTGTTACACACTGCCCAATAGAGCTAACAAACTTAAACCGTCAGTAGTCGTGAGATTCATTGGAAGGAATCAAAGAAACAGGGTAATGATGCAGTCAAAGAAACTCGCAGAAACTAGGGTCTTCATGAATGAACACCTAACTAAAAAAAACGCAAACATTGCACATGCAGCAAGGTTGTTGAAAAAGGGTGAAAAAATAAAAAAAACTTGGACAAGAAACGGAAACATATGGATCAAAGTACATGAAAATTCTCAAGCTAAAATAATAAAAGATCTGAAAGACTTAGACACATTTGGATGAGCTCAAAAATGACAAATCACCAATCACTATCACATGTTCATACACAAAAATTGACAAAAATGAACAAACAAACAAATACATTAAAACATGACAACAACAAACGAAGACTCAGAATTTAAAATATACAATGTTGAAGATGTGGTTGATGCAAACTTTTATCCTGCTATAAAAGACTGTGAATACTATAATGAAGAACAGTTTAATGACATCAATATAACAAATGGAGATCTCTCTATTATTCACATCAATAGTAGAAGTATAAATGCAAATATATCCAAAATAACAGATTATTTAAAACAGTTAAACAGAACTTTTACATTAATAGCACTGTCAGAGACATGGCTTAATGATGCAAACAAAAATAATGTTCACATCGAAGGATATGAATTATATCATTTAAATAGAAACAATAAAAAAGGTGGTGGAGTAGCTCTATTTGTCAAAAATGAAATAAAATGTAGAATAATTAATGAAATGTCAATAATTGTTGACAATCTTATGGAAATAATAACAATAGAAATACTAAACGAAAATACTAAAAACATATCCATAAGTTGTGTATATCGATCACCAGGATCAAATATAGAAATATTCACCGATAAAATCATACAACTATTGGAAAAGAGTTTAAATAAAAAAGTTTTCTTGTGTGGAGACTTTAATATTGACCTGGGAAATAAAACAGATTCAAATAACATCAGCACATTTCTAAATTCAATGTATAGTTTAAATCTTTATCCGTTAATATCAAAACCAACAAGAATTACAACTCATAGTGCTACGATAATTGACAACATTTTCACAAATATAACAAATGGGGATGTGACAGGTGGTATCTTAACAACTGATTTAAGTGATCATTTACCAGTTTTCACTATCTACAGAAATGATCAAAACATTACAAAAGAAGTTACAATTAAGAAAAAAATAATAAACACATCAAAAAAAGCTATGGATCAATTAAAAAATGATTTACAGAAACAAAACTGGAAGGACGTGTATATTGATGATGTTAACAGATCATATGATGAATTTATGAATATTTTAGAAGCTCTGTATGAAAAGAATTGTGTGCAAAGAAATCGTAGAAAAAGAAATATTGTTGACCAACCTTGGATGACTAAAGGGTTGAGAAATGCTTGTAAAAAAAAAATTACTTGTATTCATGTTTCTTAAAAACGAGAACACAACAAGCTGAAGAAAAATATAAAAAATATAAAAATAAATTGGTAATGATTATAAGAAAATGCAAGAAAGAATACTATAGTGATTTATTAAACAAGAGCAACGGTGACACTAAAACGACATGGCGAATAATAAATGATGTTCTAAAAAATCATAAAGCGAAAACGAACATTGCAAAATATTTTGTGAAAGATGACAAAGAAATACATGATGAGAATGATATCGTAAATGAATTTAATCAATATTTTGTAAATATTGGATCAAGCCTTGCAGCAAAAATACCAAAAGTAGATAATAAGGTGTGTCATTCAATTAAAAGTTGCACCAACAGTATTTTTCTTAATGGAACTAACAAAGAGGAAATTATGAAAATGGTAAAAAATCTCTCAGACAAGAGATCAAAAGACTGGGTGGACATGGATATGATGTTCGTAAAAGAAATAATGAGTTATGTTATTGAACCGTTTACATATATATGCAATTTATCTTTTTCAACAGGAATATTTCCAGATAACATGAAAGTAGCAAAGGTAATTCCTCTTTTTAAAAATGGTGATAAATGTCTATTCAATAATTATAGGCCAATATCCTTATTACCACAGTTCTCAAAAATTCTAGAAAAACTATTTGTGACCAGATTGGATCAATTTATTGATAAACAAAATATTTTAAGTAGCAGTCAGTATGGGTTTAGAGAAAAAAACTCTACTTCAATGGCTCTCATGGATTTTATGGAACAAATAACCAATGCTGTCGATCATAAACAGTACTGTGTTAGTGTTTTTGTTGATCTAAAAAAAGCATTTGATACCATTGACCACACCATTCTCCTTGAAAAACTAAATAAATATGGTATTAGAGGACCAGCATTACAGTGGGTATCTAGCTATTTGAAAGATAGGAAACAGTTTGTGCAAATAAATGATGTTAGATCTGACCTCCGTGATATCAATTGTGGAGTTCCTCAGGGCTCTGTGCTTGGACCAAAGTTATTTATTTTATATGTGAATGACTTGGTAAATGTGTCAGGACTTCTTAAATGTGTTCTTTTTGCCGATGACACCACTTTTTTCTGTTCGGGTAAAGACATAAAACAGATTTTGGATATGATGAAAACAGAATTTATAAAAATACAAACTTGGTTTAAATTAAACAAATTATCTTTGAATCTAGATAAAACTAATTACATGATATTCAGTAACAAAAAGAGAAGTGTTGATGACAATCCATTTGAAATTGAAGATGTTGTGATCTGTAAAGTGAGTGAAGTGAAGTTTCTGGGTGTTATCATTGATGACAAACTGACATGGAAACATCATGTAAATTCCATTAAAACAAAAATTGCTAGATCAATTGCAGTACTGTATAAAGTCAGGGATTTTTTAATTGATAAAGCTCTGCATATGTTGTATAACACAATCATTGCTCCACATTTAATCTATTGTATTGAGGTTTGGGGAAAAGCGTGCAAAACAATTACAAAGCCTGTTTTTATTTTACAAAAGAGAGCTGTAAGAGTAATCACCAGAAAACATTTCAGTCACCCATCAAACACCTTGTTTCTTCAGCTAAACTTACTGAAATTCCAGGAATTGGTAGAATATAGTATTTTATCAGTTATGTATAGGGCTCATAATAACACATTACCTTTAAATATCCAAAGAAATTTTATAAAAAGACAAAGTTGTTACAATCTCAAGGGAACAGAGATATTCATCAAACCACAATTCAGAACCAGCTTAAAGGGACGGTCTACCTCAATTCAGGGAGTTCGATTGTGGAATGCTC
>JBBPBX010068658.1:6713-19063 GCA_038048925.1 Garcialebias charrua
GGGAAATGAAGGGGGCCATTTACCCGCAAACCAACGGCCTTGGAAAAAAAAACCAAAACCTGAGGATGGGGCAGCGTCCGTGAAGAACTGCAGAGAATCCGCCGACTGCACGACGTCGTCTTAAAAGAAAGAGATGCCATTCCAATCTGATAGCAGCTTAGCCCAGAAAGCCAGATCGGAACGACAGCCCTCGTCCAGAGAGACGAGATCCCCCAAGGCAGGGACCGATTTTGCCAGATCGAGCAGGTGAGATATGAAAGAGCGGCCCTGGGGAATTATGCGGATAGCAAAATTGAGGTAGCCTAGCAACGAGAGAAGCTGGCGTTTCGTAATGGACACGGCAGAGGCATAAGCCCGAGAAAACTCCCGGATACGGGCGAGCTTATCCTCAGGAAGGGAAGCCACCATCAGATCAGAGTCGAGCGTGATCCCCAAGAACTCCAAACGGGTAGACGGGCCCACCCACGCGGCGAAAGAGCCGACGGAGCGTGGCGAGGGAGGGCCCTGGGGACGGAGAAGGCGGGTCCACTAAAAGAAAGTCGTCCAGCAGATGTAGGACGGCCGGGATCCTGTGGACGTTAAGGAGGATCCAACAAAGAGCCTCTGAAAGGGTTATCATAACAGGCTAGGGCTGCTACGGCAGCCAAAGGTGAGCCTCACGGAGAAATAAAAGGAGCCATCCCATTTGACCCCAAGAAGGTGCCACTGAGAGGGATGGACAGGCATGACCTTAAAGGCGTCGGAGATATCCGCCTTGGCCAGCCACGCCCCCCTGCCCGCAGTCTTAATCAGGGAGATGGCGTGATCAACAGAGGCGTAAGAGAGAGAAAAGGGGGCTTTAGGTATGAGGGAGTTGATGCTAGGATGGGGGCCAGAATGAGGGGCGGAAAGATCGATAATTAAACGTTTCTTAAGTGTAAACTTACGAGTGGCCACGCCCAACGGACTGACTCGAAAGGGGGAAAAGGGGGGAGACGCAAAGGGGCCAATCATAAAGCCCTTAGACACCTCCTTGCGGAGGAGCTGGGCCACTACGTCTGGTTCGGCGAGCGCCGAACGCAGGTTGGGACAAACCAAGGAGGCAGAAGGAGGGCAGGAAACCCCGATGAAAAAACCCTGGGAAAGACCGGTGAGGAGAAAATCAACAAACGAACGATCGGGGTGAGACAGAAGCAGCGAGGCCAACTCAGGAACCAAAACAGGGGTGGACAGAAAATGGGAAATCAGCGGCTGGACCCGGGGAGGGCCTTCGGGGGACCCAACCGGCGAGGGCAGACGTACCTCGGGTGTGCGTCCCTGCAGATGCTACACACATGGAGGAAGTTGCAGTTAGGGTATGAGCAGACGGCATGGTTAAAATTATTGCAAATTGGCATGTTATTGAATACCTCCACCCGACGACCGCGGCGGTCCGTACGCAGGCCGCCAACAGAACCCCCAACAGAACCCCCAACAGAACGGTGCGCCGGCAGGGAGGGCAGAGAAGGCAGGCTAAATGGGACAGAAGGGCAGAGGGAACTGCGATGGCCGACGGCAGAGCAGGAGTGGCATGGGGCTGCGTGGGTCAGCATGACCAGGAGGTCAGTGTCCAAGATAGACCAGTCGATACGCACCCCCGACCGGGACAGGATGGCAGCAGCCTTAGTGGAAAAGGCGTTATGGTAACGGTAGTACAGGAACCTGCCGTACATGAGGCTGAGATCCACCACCAGGGCGAGGTAGGCGTCCAGCTCGACCCTACGCTCGGGGTAGACCGAGCAAAGGACATCCCTGAACACCCCAAAGGCTGCCACAAACTCGCCGACGGACAGGTCCCTGGACAGGCGGGGATCGGCGGAGCGGAAGACCGCTGTGAACTCCGCGGAGGAGGCCACCTGATGATCGACAGGGGGAGGGAAGCAGCAGGGAAACCAGAATAACGTGCTGCCCCTGCAGGATCTTAGCACGGAGCCTCTGGGAAATTGAAGCATGGGCCGGCATGTACGGCTGGCCTAAAGAGGGAGAGCATGAAGAAAAACAATTAAGTCAGGACAGCACCAGGTAGCTCATGAGTACAGCCACCACGATCACCGACCGCACAGAACATCCACAGTGCAAGCATCACCAAGGTGACACGATCTAAACAGGTCAAACAACGCCAGTGCAACAGAATTTAAACAGAGTAAACACAACAAAGTCACTCAACAGGTCAAACAACGCCAGTGCGACAGAATTTAAACAGATTAAACATCACCAAAGCTACACAAGGCGCAGGTTTGTGTAAAACAAACCAGCAAGACATGAAGAAACAACGGCGGAACAACAGCGCCATCTGCTTGGCAGAGCTAACACGACGCAGTCGCAGTACCACCGCCTGCGCACCAGACGGCGCTGCAGAACGGGCGAAAATCAACGAAGAAGAGCAGACCTAGCATTAGCAGCAGAGCCAGGAGCGGAGCAAGTCAGCGAACTGACCACGAAAAGATAAAAATGAGGCACGTCGAGGCAAAGCAGAACGACTGTGGACAAAGTAACGATACGTCTTACCCAGTGGAGGAGCGGAGCGGGCCTCGGCGAGAGGGAACGCCACGGGACCAGGCAGGGGAGCTGACTGACCCAACGATGCTGGAGCAGAGGGCTGACGCTGAGCGGACAGAGCAGAGACTGACCGGACGAGCTCGTTGAGCGAGGCGAGCAGCGCAGAGGACAGATGGACCAGCGGAGGCCGATCGGAACGCCGGCCGGGGAGGCGGAGAGGAGGCCGGGGCACGGGCGGCCGGCGCAGGAGGAACGTAGCGGCTCGTGGAGGGGACCGGCTCCGGGTCCGGAGCGGGGGCACCGGAGGAACGGGGACGGCCCCTGCTGCGTTTGGCGGGAGGTGGAGACCGCTTCCTGGTACGCTTCCCGGACACGGGCGTCAGCTGCCGCGAAGGAGGCGAAGAGTCGCCGGATGGAACCAGCTCGGCGAGGGACTCCAGCTGGGCAGAGGTGAGACCGGACGTCGGGCAGATGCCCCTAGACTGCAGGTATGCAGACGGAGAGTAGGAAACGGGGCGCGAGGCGCGCCGAGAGCTCCGACGGGTGGGTGTTACGGTCCCTGACCTCCAGTATGGGGAGCTCTCTTCATGAGACACCTTTTCTTATCCTTTCCTGTGTTTCAGGTCCACCTTGCTGTCTACCTGGCTGCCACAGGTGTCTGGTGTTACAGCTCGTCAGCTGCTCCATAAAGAGCTTCACCTCAGATGTGTCAAGTCCCTTCCTCTTGGGCCTTGATCTGGTGTGATCTTGTTGGTGGATTGTGCTTTGAAAAGCTGTACAATAGTTTGGTGTTTTATTAGTCTCACAGTGGAAGCTGGTAGGGGTTCTCTGCCATTTTTGTTCTAACTCTTTTCTCCTGTTTTATGGTCAGACAGGGAGTTTAGCCCTTGTACTTTTGAGTTTATTCTTAGCCAGAGACATTTGTGTTTTCATAGTTAGAAGGGGGTGTTTTGTTTGTTGTTTTGGCCTTGGAGACCCTGAAGCTTAAAGCTCCACTGTTAGGGGATTATACTTTTGTTATGTTACCCTTTTCACAATTGTAAAATAAATTGTATTATCTATATACATCAACTGCTTGAGGTTTACTTACTCGGTTTGTGTTACACCCCAGCGCCATGACAAACTTTCATTAAGAGGGCTGTAACAGTGGGAGCAGGGGAAGGAGGACCAGCGGTGGCCGGGATGAGGACCGGGGAGTTCCCGGAGGCGCAGGAATCGACGTCAGACATGGCGAAGTCAAAAGTTGAAATTGAACGAGGGCGAAAGGTGAAATTGAAAACACGAGACGAGAACTAGACGAGCAGAACACGACCAGACTAGTAACGGGCAAACAGGAAGAGCTGAGGAAAGGGGTGCCTCATATCCAGGTGGACAGTTGATGAGTGATACGATGCAGCTGTATCCAGGTGGACAGTTGTGTGATTCGATGCAGCCGTGAGTCCTGTCGTTGAATTTGCGTCTTCGACTTCATATCACGTTTGACTTTTATTTTTTTCTAAAATCACAGAGTTCTCTTCTATGCCATTTAAATAAAGATGATCTGATCAAAGAGAAACACAGAGATACCTGAAGGATTCTCTCCACAGTTCTTCTGATGATGTGGTCACTGGATTTGACACCCTCCATCTCCCTTGTGGCCAAAACCCGGTTCACCATCTTTCAATCAAGAATGTAATGGACTGTAACAGTGATGTAGTGTGTGTTGGTCCTCTCTTCAGTCCAAAGGTCTGTGGTTATTGCCATGGTCTTTAGTCTGCATGAAAGCAATTGGGTATATTGTTAACACTTAAAGTATCTAATATGTAAAACAGATGACAATTTTAAAATAGCAGGGGATTAAGTAGTTCAAAATAAATCTGGTGTTAGGAAATGTATGGATATTATGTCAACAGAGTAAACTTTTTGTATTATAAAATACTACAGCATGACATACCTGACGAAGCTCCACCATGACCAGTTGTTTTATTTTCTCATACTCTCCTTCAACGTGACGGGAGACTGTGTGTGCACATGGCAGTATGTCCCCCACCTGAACGTTGCCTCCATATTTTGCTCCAATGTCGAGCAGCTCCTGTGCAACACTGACAAAGCCTTTCCCCTCTACTACAGCAAACGGCCTTAAATCTTGGCTGCACATGCGAGCAATTTTGTTGGTCAAACGCGACTTCACACCTGGTGGTAATTTGCGCTTGACAAAAGATGATATGCTTGGCTGATTTTTCCCGTAATTTGCCTTGCAGGTGTGCCTTTTGAGACCACTCGTCCCCGACTCACTGGTGTACTTGACTAAAACTAAGCACGTCTTACAAGCGGCATACAGCGTGTTAACACCGTCACACTCAACTCTCGCAAAGTTCTTTAATATTTGCGACTTTCCTGCCAATTCTGTGAGCTTAAAAGTAATATAAATTTGACCACTAATAAAAAATAAAATTCTAATAAAATGTACCTTTTAATAATAATTCTTTATTAATTTCATAACCTAAAAACAAATTATATATTTACAACAATTATATTTACAACAATTGTATTTACAAGAACAGCAAAAAGAAAAAAAAAACAATACAATGAAATGAAAAATAAAATTCAAACAATAACTTTATTCTTTTACAAAACAGCATGAAAAATCTATGATTAAAACGATCTCAACGTTTTAAGTTTTTTTTCTTCTATTCTCATTGGGCCTCATGCAAGAACCGATCGTACGCACAGATTTGTTCTTGCGTACGAGTGATTTAGGAGCATTTGTGGCATTCAACAATGTTTTCGTATCCTAAGATTTTTTTCAGATAAGAACAAAATCTACGAGTGGTCCAGACCTGTCGCATATTTTACGAGCAGCAGTCTGCTGTTATCCAGACGGATTTTCTTCACTAATAACTTTATATTTCGTTATTCAGAAAACATTTTGAGTCCAAAGACATAACGCACCATAATTATTTTTGACAATAGGTTATTCTGTTTGAATTAGAATTATAATTTTAAATGTAATAATGACTAACGGATTAAAATATTTAAATTAAAATCAATTTGTTATCAATGCCGTTTTCTAGCTATACAATATTAATATGAAGATCTTAAACTAAAATATGAAGATCTTAAACTAAAACCAACTTAAATTATGAATTAATTTAAGTTTAATTTGTCTCGGTAACGCAGACTTTACCTTGACCTCCTCCTGTTGCAGTCATAGAGCTCTGAATGCGTAAAAGAAGAGTATACCCAGCTCACGTTAGTCCACCTCTCTCCTCCAATGGGCTTCGCCCCTCTACATTCTCACAATGGACGCTGCAGCCAATGGCGCACCACTGAGCCAACAGCGTCACGACAATACCAGCCTATAGAGCTTTGGAGCGTGACGTCACTGGTCCACCGCGCACAGCATTGTGGGTAGTTTTTTTTGTAGTTTTTTGTCGATCCGCCATTTTTCCTGCCTTGCTCGTATTTTGTTCGAATCAGGTTTCAACAGCTTAGCAATGGTCCTAAATTGCTGTGTAATAGGATGCAATGTCCGTTCACACGACAGAAAAGGTAAAAAAATAGAAAACGGACTCTCGTTTTATAGTTTCCCTACCTGGAAACAACGCGAGGGCGAGCTTGTGTCGGCCATAACAAAAAGGAGGCATGGATATCAGCAGTGAGACGTCCTGATGTAACGTTCTCCAACATCACAAGATACATGCTTGTTTGTTCCAGACATTTCCATTCAGGTGAGTATTTTAAATCAGTTTACTGGAGTTGTGCCATTTTGTCAAGGTGTATCATGTTTTGGTCGAGTTCAGTGCATAGTGGGTCAACCAAGTTTAGGTCGGACATCTGTGTTATTTTAAAATAAACTGTTTAAAGTTGATTGTGTTGTCACATTGACTGTAGCATATTGTTTTTTATTATTAATTTATTTCTTTATTCATTTTATCAAAATAAATACCCAACAAAGACAAAAAAAAGAAAATATAAAATGAAAGGCAGCAGAAAGAAGAAACTATCTTATTATATCTGCCCCTTTTCCAAACAATCTATTCAAAGAATAATCTATAAGTAACAAAAAATGAGTAACTCATCTCAATTTTCAAATTTCAACATATTACACATTAAAGCGCTTCATCTTTTAACAAAATGTGTCTGAATATTTAAGGGTAGTACATTGTTATGACATTTATACATCACCATTAAAATAAGGTAATCTACCAATGGAACTTCAGTAATTTCAACTAAAAAAATAATATACTAGATGGATGACAGTAATGTTTTCTGGCAATAATTATATTACTGATCTGCGTTCTCTTCAAGGCAAATCTTCTTATGAGATGGATGAGTCAAATCCCGACTGGGCTCCAACACTGCACTTGGGACACTCCGAGGTGAAAGTGTCAACATCAGACCGACATGCTCGTCGATTAGAGAGACGTTACAGCAGAGCACAAGGGGAAGATGAAGGCCAGGAAGTGATGGAAAGGCAAAATCAACAAGCAGTGGAGGCTGCAGGAGAAGTGCATTAACCAGTGATGGAGGCAGCAGGAGATGAGCACCAACAGGTGGTGGAGGCAGCAGGAGATGATCACCAACAGGTGATGGAGGCAGCAGGAGATGAGCACCAACAGGTGGTGGAGGCAGCAGGAGATGAGCACCAACAGGTGATGGAGGCAGCAGGAGATGAGCACCAACAGGTGGTGGAGGCAGCAGGAGATGAGCACCAACAGGTGATGGAGGCAGCAGGAGATGAGCACCAACAGGTGATGGAGGCAGCAGGAGATGAGCACCAACAGGTGATGGAGGCAGCAGGAGATGAGCACCAACAGGTGATGGAGGCAGCAGGAGATGAGCACCAACAGGTGATGGAGGCAGCAGGAGATGAGCACCAACAGGTGGTGGAGGCAGCAGGAGATGAGCACCAACAGGTGGTGGAGGCAGCAGGAGATGAGCACCAACAGGTGGTGGAGGCAGCAGAAGATGAGCACACACAGCTTGTGGAGGCTGCTGGAGAGGAGCATGAGCAAGTTGTGGAGTCTGCGGTGGAAACCCCACGAGAGGACATCACTGTCGCTGCAGATGGGGAGGAGGAAGATGAACCAGCAGCAAAAAGGCGACAAACAGAATGTCAGTTGTGCGAACAAAGAAGAGCAGAAATTAATCGTCTCTTACAGGAAAACAGGGAGCTCAGGTCAGAGCTGAATAAAAAACAGCTAGACAAAGAATTTCTTAGGGGAGACACAAAAAAGTCAGGTACTATACAGGACTTCATTGCTTTGCCGTATTGTTGTCATTGTTTGAATTTGAAATGAAACAGATCCATTTTGAAGTAAACATTTGATGTAATTAAACATTTCCAGTAAATGTGATGAACGTGTGAGTTAATACATTTTATAGAAAACACACAAAAATGTGCAAATATAAGTCAACAGCATGTTTTACATAATTATGTCTCCCTTGAAGTACAAGCTCTGAGAAATATCTTTAGGAAGCTTCATGCTTTCTGTAGACGTCCAGCCATGTCTGTGTGGTCCACACAAGGTCACAGTGGTTTGATTATGCACCTGTGCAGAGTGGGTGATGCTTCTGCAGGTAAACTTCATCTCCTGCCTCCAGCTGCTGGATGCTGCATGTCTTGTATCTGTGAGGGAACTTTCTCCAGGCAGCAGCGATCACACTGAGTCCATCAGAAGATGCTCCAAGTTCAGGAGTTGGTGTTTATGATGAAACCACATGCTTTAACTTTAAGATTTTTTTTACTGCTAGCTGTATTTTAATGTAGGTGTTTTGATGATTCACACACCATTTTATTTCTGTGTGTAGACACACTGTTACTCAGCATGACCCACGGTGTTCTGGTGGCTCAGAGTCAGAGCAGAACCTGTGAACAACACAATTAAAATGGTGAATGAAAAGACAATGTATAATATATATATGCATCTTAATACATATACTGTATATAGTGATTATAGTAATCTAATCAAGATTTGAAGTCTACATGTTATTAGACATGCTCAAGTCATTAAAAATAAGGTAATTTTCAACTTGGACCCTTGTAATTTAGTTAAAAAACATACTTTAAAAATAAAGTGTTCTCAGTTTTTAATACTCCTAGCATACAGAAGGTTGTTTGATTCTGAAAGAAATGTAAATTAATAATTTATGTACAATTAAGGAGCCAAAAACAACGTACCTTCAACGTATTTACAATCTGGGGGCTTTAAAAATGTCCAAATCATCTACCCAGCTGTTCATAGATTGGACCAGCTCTCCCAGTGATTTGTAATTATAAAAATTATTTGTGGTGTAAACACTGACACAGACCAGGTCTGCTAAAATGACTGGGAATGTCAGTGGAGGCAAGTATTACTCCGGGTCTCTGCTCCATTTATTTATTTATTTCAAACGGGCAACATTTCCAATTATACCGATTTTTTCCATGTAGTTTTTTTTTCTCACCTGGGAGAAGCTTATTAGGATACAGTCCACTTTATTTTGCCTGCTTTTCAGAACCGTGACGGAAGAAATCTCCTGAATTTCTTTTATTTTTTCTGAGGGCAACAAACATGGCGGTCGAGACCGGAACGCCCCGACACGCCCCCGACACCCGCCCACACAGTGACGTGTGCTCCAAAGCTCTATCCGCACGCCCCTTGCGCCAAAGCTGGGGAACAATAGTCTGTTTGGGGGGGGGGAAGAAAGGAGGGAAGGGGGAAGAAGAGGGGGAAGAAAGGGGGGAAGAAAGAGGAAAGTCGTGGGTTCGATTCCAGCAGTCGCCATGTCATTTTTTTGGAAAAAAATTCCCACAAATAATGTTTAAGTGTTATGAAGTAACATTTGGGTTTTTTGTATCTTGAAAAAAATTTTAAATGCTTTTTTTGTACAAATAGTGTACCATAGTACCCCGGTACTCTAATTTAAAACACAACACTTTTTATTTGTCATAAAAGACTTTCTTTTTAAAACTTTATTGATGAATTGCTTAATTAATTTAGCTTTTTCATTTTTTTTTTCTTTTTTTTTTTTTCTTTCTTTTTTTAGCTTTTTCATTCTACTAATATATTCTTATTAATGGGTTAAATTATACTGTATACTATATACTTGATACAGTATATTTTAATGTCCTTAATCATACCCAGTGCTTATTTTAAATTTTCACTGCAAAACAATGACTGAAACTAAAATATTCTTTTACAGTGTCTTTCCTAAAGTACTTTTTGAGTGAAGTGAATGATGTGTTGTTTCTAGTGTATGCTTAAAATTATTACCAATAATTCAGAATTAGCAGCAGCTAATATTTACTCACAGTAAAAGACCGTAGACCTTATCGGTTTCAAAGAACCAAATATTTATTCATCAACAATTAAGATAGTGAATTAAACATTTTTAGTTAGTCCAAAAACATTGTAGCATTTAGTTGCAACACCTTTCCACTGAAGTCTCCCATTTATTTTTCTTAAACCAAAAAAATTGTGGTTTGCTGAAGGAAATAAATCCTTTTATTTTATGGTTTGTAGAATTATTTGGTGTACATAATGACAATAAGAATAAATATCTGTATTATCAACCCAAAACGGCTGAGACGTGCTTGTCTGAGCAGCCCAGTTCTCACCTCGTTCTACAGGTGTGCAGTGGAGAGTGTCCTGTGCTCCAGCATCAACGTGTGGCATGGAGGCTGCACAGTTGAAGAGAGGAAAGCTCTGCAGAGAGTGGTGAAGGCTGCACAGAAGTCTGTTGGAGTCAGTCTCCCCACAATCACAGACATTTACACCTCCAGATGCAGGAAAAGAGCCACCTGCATCATGAAAGACCTCACTCATCCAGCACACTCACTCTTTGCCCCACTCCCCTCAGGACGGAGGTTGAGGAGCATCAAGTGTAGAACCACTAGACTGAGGAACAGCTTCTACCCTGAGGCTGTTAGACTCATGAATAAATAAAAATAAAATAAAAAATAAACACTGCAAAATATCACATCATACTGATGCTGATCTGTTTTCTTGTCGCTGTGTTCATCTGTGTTCATCTGTGATCATCTGCTCATACAAACTCATGTTCGTGCTGCTGTTTATTCCCACTATATTAAGCTTAGTGTATTACTAGTTGATGTTTTTCTTAGTTAGTTCTAGATGTTATTACTGTTTTTCTCTTGCATTTGTTGTTGGATGTAACTGGGACCCCGTGTACATAATCTAGTTTTCATCACATGTACCACATGCGGTGCAAATGACAATAAAGACTCTCTGACTCTCTGACTCTGACTCTGATGAGTCTAACAGTCTCAGGGTAGAAGCTGTTCTTCAGTCTAAAAAATAAATAAATAAATAAATACATAAATAAATAAATAACACTCTGTGAACTAAATAAAAACTATATACAATGAAACAGTTTGTGAAGTTATTTAAAATGAAGAAAATGTTTGTTTTCTTTTTAATTTGTTCCAGCCACTGCTCTTTAGTGAGACTTTCATTAGAGGGACAGTACATTTGCCCTCTATATTGGCTGTGTCCTGTTTCAGCAATTCTAAACTGCCTGCATTTTTTGCACGTGTTGTGCAAAACTCTGCGTATCAGTTTTCGGGGTGCTCTCAGTCCGTGTACCTTCAGGCAGTTTTTTCATTTGAAACAAAAAAGGAAATAACAAAAAAAAAACACTTGTTTTTTCGTTTTTCGTTTATTGAACCAAAACAAAAAAATGGATTACAAACCGTTATCCGATTTCCGATTTTGTGCACAAAACGAAAATGGAAAAAACGGATAACGACGGGTCAGTTTCGATTTTGTAATTTCTTTTATTGACAGCGGATATGACCCGGAAGTTCTCTCTGCCCCGCAAATGTGACGTGTCGAAGCATTTGTGTGCACATTTAAGAGTGTAGAATTCATTTGAGCATATTTACACAGAACAAACTTTGTATTGTTTAAAAAACTCTTAACAGAGAAAAATCTGGGAGATCGATACCGCGGCCCAGTTACATCAGTGTAATTATGATGAAGATATTATTGTGCTTTTATTGTGAAAAGACAACGGAGGGAGGGAGGATGTTTGCTGTTACACAGAAACGTTGTTGTCCTGTCAAGTTTTGTTGACGTCAGAACTCAGAATTTGGATGAAATTCTGACTTGGATTCAACTGAGCAACTTTTCACCTCCGTATCATCATCATGGCAGCTATTCACAACAACAGTGAGTGAAAACTTTACTTTACATTCAGCAGCATTCTGTTTGTTTGTTTGTTTGTTTCATATTTAGTCAGTCATACATGTGGTAGGCTACTTTTAAAAGTTTGTAAGGTGACACATTAAAATGCTTATTGTAGGTTTTAAATACTGTATACAGTAGCAGTGTTTGTAGCGACGAAGAACGTAGAAACACCTCGTGGTTATGTTTAATATTTTAGGTTTAGTTGAACAGTTAACATATTCATATAAGAGGTTTTGCATAAAAAATATGACCTTACAAACCTTTCTGTGCCTCACGTTTATGTTTTAAGGCCTCAGTGGCTGGATTTTTTAAAGCTCCTTCAGAAATGCAGTTATTTTGGGGGCAGCACGGTGGCACAACTGGTAGAGCTGCTGCCTCTCAGCGAGAAGGTTGCCGGTTCAAATCCCGGTCCGGGGGCCTTTCTGGGTGGAGTTTGCATGTTCTCCCCGTGCATGCGTGGGTTTCCTCCGGGTACTCCGGTTTCCTCCCACAGACCAAAAAACATGCATGTTAGGCTGATTGGTGACTCTAAATTGACCCTAGGTGTGAGTGTGAGAGTGGATGGTTGTTTGGTGTGAGTGAGACAGGTCCCTCTTGTAAATGAGTCCCCGTGACTCAACGAGGCTAGCCTGTATAAATAAAGGTTGAATGAATGAATGA
>JBBPBX010068660.1:0-19063 GCA_038048925.1 Garcialebias charrua
CTTCTTCTTGCTGCTGACTCTGGTCTTCTGTCCATCCTCATTCTTCTTGATCTAAGTTCTGCCTTCGACACCATCTGTCATTCTATCCTCCTCAACAGACTAACCTCCATTGGCATCTCAGGTACCCCGTTAGACTGGTTCAACTCCTATCTCTCTGACCGCACTCAATTCATTCAGCTTAAATCCTTCCGCTCCCAGTCCCCAAGGCTCTGTCCTCGGACCCCTCCTCTTCATCATTTACCTCCTTCCTCTAGGTCACATCTTCCGCAAATACGGCGTCCATTTCCACTGTTATGCTGATGACACACAGCTCTACTTGTCATCAAAACCTAACTCCACCCACCCACCCTCCATCCTCACCGACTGTCTCAATGAGCTAAATCACTGGTTTTCTAACAATTTCCTTCAACTAAACAGCAACAAAACAGAAATAATTCTTGTTGGTACCAAAAACTCTATTTCAAAATCAGAACATCTTCTCGTCCCCCTTAACAACTCTCTTCTATCCCCCTCCCCTCAGGTCAAGAGCCTCGGTGTCATCCTCGACACCACTCTTTCCTTCACTTCACACATCAACAATATTACTCGGTCTGCTTATTTCCACCTCCGTAATATTAAAGGTACAGTATGCAGTTTCTGTAGAACTCCAGCACTTAGAAATATTTTCAACAGGCAAAGCATTCTGATCCCGCTCTGCCCCCTTGTGGTCTGTTAAATTTCAAATTCAAGCTCTGTTTTTATTGGCTGATTCAAATTCAAGCTCTGTTTTTATTGGCTGGTTACAAACTCTGTTTTTATTGGCTGGAAAATGGTGGGTCACCTTTTCTTTTTAGAAATGCTTATTTACCACCTGGAGAAGCAAGGGGACAATATATATATTTTTTTCAGAGATTACCTGGCTAACATCAGTCTGTCAGGAGGTAGTGACAGAGTGAAGAAATATGTTCATAAAAAAAGCTACATACTGCAGCTTTAAACCGTCTCCGTCCTTCTCTCACACCCCGCTCCACAGCCATCCTGGTGCACAGTCTTGTGACTTCCCGTATTGATTACTGCAACTCCCTTCTCTACGGCCTCCCCAACAAATCTCTCCACAAGTTACAGATGGTCCAGAACTCAGCTGCCTGTGTCATCACTCAAACCTCCTACTATAACCACATCACTCCTGTCCTGCAGCAGCTCCACTGGCTCCCGGTTAAATCACGCATCATCTGAGTAGCCTCTGTTGTTGTTTGGGAGGTGTTGTTTGTCAATTTACATACAGTTTTGTGTCTTCTAAGGCCCTGTTTACACGGACACTGTGTGGGGGAAACGCAACTTTTGGGTATGTTAATTAGGTTGAAAGTTTTGCGTTGACATGGGCGAATTCTGTGGATACGACTCTCTCCCCCCTCCACCCCCGTACTCATGAATTTACTGTAGTTACCATGCTGGGCCAGTAGATGGCGCTGTGATCTTTGGAACCTTCACTACTGCGCATGCGTGCCACTGCTGCCTGAGGTAAACAAAGCACACGAGGCAGCCTGTTTTCCTCTCTGGCTAAAAGTTCAGCTACTACAAGTTGTTGTCAACAAGTTAACAACAAGTTAAAGCTGGAATTTGGATAAGAGTCAACAGATCTGACACCAAGTGGACCGCTTCATCTGCGCACCAGTTGCTGACTGGACCGGAACCGAGTCAACATGTCTGACTTTAGTCCGTGAGAATCAGCTGATTTACAGCAGCGCTACAAGGTAAACCATGTTCTTAATAATCTTTCCTTGTGTTTAGTTCGATCACAGAACAACCAACTGAGGTTTTATTTTTATTTTTTTCCTGCGAGGTCGAAGCTGTTCCACGAAGCGGACCGGCGGTTCGGATGTGGGTCCAGTGTCCACCAGGATGAACAACAGAGTCCAGTTCATTAAAGTTCGGTTAACGTGTTTTTAAAAGTGTTCAATTTAATTCTCAGTGTTTGTGACATGAGTTTGTGGTGTTGAATAAATAAATAAATTAAAAATCAACCTGGTGTCTTCATTTTCAGCAGCATGTTAGGCATGACGTAACGAGTCCAGATAGCTTCATTTAGCTCAGATAAATTTAAATATCTCCCACGCTAACATAAATACTGTTTATTATTGTTAAACTGTTAATATATAGCACATTTAGTATGTTATAGTGCAGCGTGACACGTGAAATGTCCGACTGCCTCGTTAACAGACAACTGGATCCAGGCAGCTGGCTCTCTTCCAACACAGATGCAGGTAAGGTGTAGAATAATTAAATATGAGAATCAAAATATATTCCATCAGCTATAGTTCAGAAAGTGGTGCGTGTGTCCACTGTCCAGTCCACCGCCATTGTTAAAATGCCGGCTGTCTGCGCGTGCGTGCATGTGTTCAAACAAAAGCTCCACGGGAGATGTTTACATTATCAACGGGGGGTCAGCGAAAAACTTCCACCTTGAGAGCAGGGTCAGAAAAGTATCGGAGTCATCGAGGGGGGCCAGCAGCGTCGTGTAGGCGATAAGCAAAGTCGCAAAGAGAAAGTAGCGGTTACACTCAAAATACGCGCCGTGTAAACTGGGCCTTTGTGACTCATTTTCTCGCTCTGTGGGAGAGATCATAACAGGCCATTGTGTTTGAGCCACTCCGCCCATTGTGGTCTTTAATCACCATAAAGTCAGACTTCAATTTCTTTAGCTTATCCTGGCACTGCTGATAAGTCCAGGTGTAGCCATGCTGAGCCATCATCTCTGATATCTCTCTGTGAATGTGCTCATTTCTTGAGGCGTCATCTGTCAACACAATGAGAAAGTGAAGGTTCAGATGTAGCTTGCAGTTTTGCTGGCCGGGTCATCCAGGGATGTAGCTCCGCTGGTCAATCAAGGCTGCTCTCTGCTTATGACAAAGCCGACTTCTCGGAGCAGCCTGAACCTCAATTAAGGGGGTCCCATTAACCAAGCTGAGTGGGGGGGGGGTGTACTGGCAATGGGGAGGCCCTTAATTGGTGCAGTGTTATGTGGAACTGATGAGAGTTGAGACTCTGGCAAAGCACCATTAGTGGCCCTATGATGGTCTTGCAACTAGGGATGCACAATATTATCGGCATGGTATCGGCCAATATTGGCGATAAAGCTAAATATCGGCCATTCCATCAAAATAACCCAGATATAAAATTTACAAATTTGCATTGTTTGAGTGTTGTCATTGTGTTACAGAGAGTAAACGTCATGAATAAATTTGACATTAAACATAATCCAAGTTGACGTGTGTCATCATTTTCAGCCCCCTTTTTGGCATCTGCATTTGGTAGCTGGCCAACTTGACAAAGACCATGCAGAATAATGTAGTATTTTAATTCCACAACAAAGAAAGCTATGTAGTCTCTGTAAGTAGGTCTAGAAAAAAATCTGTATTGTTATCAGTTATAGGCCAAATAAGTTTTAAAGTATCAAATATCTGCCAAAAATCCAATGTCGTTCATCTGTACCTTCAACCTGTCCAGGGTGTACCCCATCTCTCGCACAGTGACTGGTGGAGACTGTGCTGGATGCACTGCTGCTCACAGTGACAAGCTTGCATGCTGGATACAAATGATGAACACCACACTCAGAGTTTTCTCCTCATTTCCTGTCTATTTTGTTGTGAGTCAATTACGTGATGTGCATTTATCAGCCTTGTCTGTCATTTGAAATACCGTATACATTAAGGGCGGCTGTGGCTGAGTGTTTAGAGTTGTCATCCTCCAATGCAAGAGTTGGGGGTTCGATTCCACCAGCAGTCACATGGCGATGTGTCCCTGGGCAAGACACTAAACCCCTCATTGCCTCCGATGTGTGTCCCATTGGTGCATGGATGTGATAAAGCTCTGATTAATCTACAGATTCAGATTAGCTTTGTATAGATCTAGTAGAGCGCTGTGTGAATGGGTAAATGAGGGCACAGATTGTGTTGTAAAGAGCTTTGAGTATCTTGATAGATAGAAAGGAGCCATATAAGTACAATTCATTTACAGAGTATTTATATTATGAAGTTTTGCTGTAGGTTCTGTAGCAGCTGCAGCAAAAACGCAAACGAATCATTTGTTATTGGTATTGTATGGTATCTGCTTGGGTTGTAGGTCAGGTTCGATGTTGGTGTATGACATTATTGTTTTCAAAAGATTGTGTTTTGGTCATCTACACCAAAGCACAAGGGTTGTTTCTAGAATTTTTCACTCTTGAACTTAAAAAAAAATACTATTTACAGCAGGGCTATTCAACTAAATTGTTCAGGGGGCACAGTTACTGAAAGCCAAGAGCTCGTGTGGCTGGTCATCCAGCAGTTATTGTTAGTAAGTAAGTTTGTTTTATGGTTTAAAATCTAGCTTTATTTAAAAATGAACCCATTGGTGGGCTGAACTGAGTTCACCCATGGGCCTGGATTGGCCCCCGGGCCACCAGTTTAATAGCCCTGGTTTACAGGCTCCTAAAATGCTATTTCTGTGTGGATGCAAAGCTAAATTAATTTATAAAAATAAAAAAAACTGTAGCATATTCATAAAGCACAGTTCCTATGTGGGCACCACTAATCAAGAAAGCCAACATTTGTGTTCTTTAAATTGTTCTTAATAACTTGGTACATGAAATTTTTGAACGGCATATTTCTACCATGTTGTTCAATATCTCTCTTTAGGTCGTTGTAAATATTATAACTTTTCCACTTTTTGTTACTTTTTTGCATACCCTTATTGCATGCTTTTAGTATTTCTTGTTTGTTCTTTGATGTTTTTAGTGAGTCAAATTGGTTCTTCTCATCCTAAGCATTTCATTGTACTGTTAACCCTGTGTTAACTTTGTGTTAACCTTGCACATGACAAACAGAACTTTAACTTACAAAAGTCAAATTCTAAAATCATCAGTATAGAAGAGTTAACTAGATAATTAATTTATTAATTTCTTTGGTTTTCAGATGTCTACAAGAAGTACATTTAGACAAACACATAAAACTCCTGGATTGCCCTGGTATTGTCATGGCAACATCAACAACCGACGCGGCGATGATTCTTCGTAACTGTGTGAAAATCGAACAACTTGTGGATCCTCTTCCACCCGTTGAAGCCATCCTCCGACGCTGCAACAAAGCACAGGCATGAAACACACCACCCCCTACAGTAATCTGCACATTGATATTGTGATTAAAACTATGCCTTAACTTGTGTTGTGCATTCAGATCTTGGAGCACTATGGTGTGCCAGACTTTCAGACAGCGCAGGAGTTCCTAGCTCTTCTTGCCCGACGGCAAGGCAAACTGAGGAAGGCAGGTCTGCCTGACACCGACAAAGCTGCTAAGAGTGTGCTGATGGACTGGACGGGGTTGGTAAAATGAACAGTTTAGGTTGCAAAAATAACTGTCAGCCATTGTTGTTTAGCCTTGGGTTTATTTCCCCTATGTGTTTTTCTGTAGGGGAAGGATCAGCTACTTCACACACCCTCCAGAAACCCACACTCTGCCCACACATGTCAGTGCAGAGATAGTTTCAGAGATGGGCAAAGCCTTTGACTGGGATGAGCTGGAAAAAGGAAATCAGGAAGTTCTTGCAGGTAAAATTTTTTTTAAAAAAAAACTTATTTAAATATGTATTTTTTTTTAATTAAATTCTGAATTTTATCACAAGGAACAGGATTGCACAACACCAAACATGTCTAAAACATGGTTTTATCTGCTTTTCAAATGAATTATACAAATCACATACTTCGAGAATTATTGGATTTGGTACCTGGATGATTGAGCATGAACTTTGTTGTGTATTTTCAGTTCTGTTTATTTATATAGCGCCAAGTCACAAAAGAAGTCGTCTCAGGGCACTTAACAGAAACTTTCACATACATAAAAAAGCCAATTAGTAAAGAACTATATCTAAGGAAGCCAGCAGACGCGTTGAATCTTCACTTTGTCACAGTCTCCCATCCTGAGCAAGTAAAAAGGCAACAGTGGAAAGGAAAAACTCCCTTTAACAGGAAGAAACCTCCAGCAGAACCAGGCTCAGGATGAGCAGCCATCTGCTTTGACTAGCTGGGTTTGAGAGGAACAGGAAGGAGAAATGAACACAGAATGGCAGGTCCATGTGTACACCCTATTGCAGGGGTAGGGAACCTTTTTGGCTGAGAGAGCCATAAACGCCGCATATTTTAAAATGTAATTCCGTGAGAGCCGTACAATATTTTTTAAACTAAAAACAAGTAAATGTGTACATTTTATGTAAGCCCAACACTTTTAAAGTAAAATAAGTCTGAATGCTTTTTAATAACATTGTTATGCTGTTGTTAACAGTGATAAATAAAGTATTTCTTACCATTAATGTGACTTCTGGTGCTGCATGGTTTTGCTGATGGCCTTGTAGTCTGGTTGATATGTAGTGAGGTTAAGCTTCATGCAGGCGTTGAGACTTCCATCTGTTAAACGTGATCGTAGGTTGGTCTTAATGTTCTTTAGATGTGAGAAAGACTGCTCACATGCATATGTAGAGCCAAACATTGTCAGTACAGCAATACTCACATGCTGCAGTATGTGGTATGTGACGGGCAGCGCATTCCAAGTTTTGACAATCAGCTGGTCAGCGAGTTGAAGTTTTTTCATTTAAAAAAAAAAAAGTCAAAGTCAACTTTATTGTCAAAACTGCAATATGTACAGGACATACACAGGATTGAAATTGCATTTCTCTCTGTCCCTCGGTGCAACAGTAAACATTTAAACACTAAAACATTTAATAAACATAAGCATAAAATGAAATAATAAAAGTGTAATACTGTCCTGAGTTTTTGCATAGTAGTTTTTGCATAGTAGTAGTATGAAAGTATGAAAAGTTACACCAACACTAAAACACTAAACATTTAATAAACATAAGCATAAAATGAAATAACAAAAGTGTAATACTGTCCTGAGTTTTTTGCATAGTAGTATAAAAGTGTAAAAAGTATATCTATAAAATAAAATGAAAGTTCTGGCATTGACATTTGTAATAGAGTGACAAAGCAGCATATGAAGTTTATGTACACAGTATATGTATGAGGTAGTTGATATTGGTATAGAGGTAAAGTGGCATATGCAATAAGGCTAGTAAAAATATATATATATATATATATATATATATATATATATATATATCAGCAGTAGTGTAGATATAAAAAGTAGTGTAAATGTAAACAGTAGTAATAAATGTAAACAGTAGTATTGAATGAAAACAGTAGTAATAAATGTAAACAGTGAATGTAAACAGTAGTATGACTATAGGCAGTAATGTAATACAAACATTAGTGCAAATATAAGAAGTAGTGCAAACTGAATGAGCACATGACCGTGAGTTGAGTGAATAACCCGTTTTGATGACACAGAGTCCAGTGTTAAAATCTTTGTGTTGTGTGGTGGTGTGTGAAAGTTTTTTGTGATTAAGGCAGTACAAGTGGGAGGGGAGGCAGAGCAGGCAGAGAGTTAAGCATCCTGACTGCCTGATGAACAGAGCTGTCTCTCAGTCTGCTGGTTCGAGCCTGGAGACTCCTCAGTCTCCTCCCTGAAGGCAACAGGTTGAAGCAGCTGTGTACAGGTAGTCCCCGATTTACGAGCGCTCTGATCTACGAGGTTCCAGACTTACGAGCTGGCGAATTTTTGGAAAAAACGCAAAAAATACTGAGTTTTCCTGTGTTTTTTCACCACAGTTCGTTAGCTAAACATGTGGACACA
Source organism: Garcialebias charrua (assembly GCA_038048925.1). NCBI lineage: Eukaryota > Metazoa > Chordata > Actinopteri > Cyprinodontiformes > Rivulidae > Garcialebias > Garcialebias charrua. Next base: position 7,701 of record JBBPBX010068660.1, read on the forward strand.
CGTTTCCGATCATTTTTATGCACTCATAAGCAGTTTTTCGATGAAAAACGAGTGTTTGTAGTCGCGCTAGCAAAACCGTTCCAATTTACGAGCGAAATTCCGGATTTACGAGAAGCGTGGCGGCCGTTCCAAATTACGAGATTTCCGGTTTACGAGCGCCTCGTTGTAACGGATCTCGCTCGTAAATCGGGGACTACCTGTAGTGGGTGTGTGGGATCACCTGCCGTGCAGAGGGCTTTCTGAGTGAGGCGGTTGCTGTGTAAGTCCTGTAGTGAGGGGAAGGAGGTGCCGACAATCTTCTCAGCTGCTCTCACGATGCGCTGGAGGCTCTTGCGGCAGGATGCAGTACATGCACCAAACCACACCGTGATGCAGCTGGTCAGGACACTTTCTATGGCACCCCTGTAGAAGGTGCACATGATGGGGGTTGAAGCTCCAGCCCTTTTCAGCTTGCGGAGAAAGTAGAGGCGCTGGTGAGCCTTCTTGGCCAGTGCTGCAGTGTTCCTGCTCCAGGACAGGTCCTCTGAGACGTGCACTCCCAGGAACTTGGTGCTGTCCACTCTCTCCACTGTGGTGCTGTTGATGGTCAGAGGGGCATGTTGGGCATCCCTCTTCCTGAAGTCCACAACAATCTCCTTTGTCTTCTCCACGTTGAGAGTGAGATTGTTGTGTCCGCACCACAAGGCCAGGCGGCTCACCTCGTTCCTGTAGTCCGTCTCATCGTTGTTGCTGATGAGACCTACCACTGTTGTGTCGTCCGCAAACTTGATGAAGTGGTTGGAGCTGTATGATGGTGTGCAGTCGTGTGTTAGCAGGGTGAATAGAAGGGGGCTCAGCACACATCCTTGTGGGGCTCCTGTATTCAATGTGATGGTGCTGGATGTGTTATTCCCGACCCGTACTGCCTGTGGTCTCCCGGTCAGGAAGTCTAGCAGCCAGTTACACATTGAGGTGTTCAGCCCCAGACTGTCCAATTTAAGGATGAGCTGTTGGGGGATGATGGTGTTGAATGCTGAGCTGAAGTCTCATTCAACACCATCATCCCCCAACATTCCTCCCCACTTGTGTTGGCTCACCAACTCTGCTTGCTGTCGTGCAAGTCTTTCCAAATCTTCATTCAGTGACTTGAACTTGTTCACCCACATGTCTGAGGCCTTCAGGTCAGCAGCTTGTAGCTCAAACTCTCTGACGGAGACACCGGGGATGTAACTTAGGTCTGTGCTGTCCACTGCACACTCGTGTGGATGGGTGATGAACTTAAAAAGACGAGTGCGCTCACGAAATTCTCCAAAGCGCGCTTTGAATGACTGCAGGAGATTAGATGTGAAGCCCGCTAGCTGCTAAAGCACCAGCAAAACTAGCTGAATTCCAGTCACCTTGTTGAGTCCAAACACGGAGATGCTGCTGACCTGCTTGCACTCTGCCCAGTAGCTCTTCACATGCTTTTTTCCTGCTGTCCCCCGCAGGATATTTTGATGCTAAGGCAGCATGGCGTGTGTTGAAGTGCCGCTTTATATTTGAGCGTTTCATCGATGCAATTTTATCATTGCATATCAGACACACTGCAGAACCTGCTCTCTCCACAAAAGCAAATTGCTCTGTCCATTCCTGCTGAAAAGTACGATAATCCTCGTCTCGTTTTCTTTTAGCCGCCATCTTCGTCACACGGGTTTCCGCAACTAGCTAAGCTAGCTGCTAGGAGGGATGTTTACTTCCTGATCACGTCTCCTCCTGTGTCCGTGACGCATTATCCGATTGGCTCCAGTCACCCGCGGCCATGTTTTACATTTTTATCGTATTTTTTTAATTATTTAAAGATTTGTCTGCGAGCCATATGCAGCCATCAAAAGAGCCATATATGGCTTGCGAGCCATAGGTTCCCGACCCCTGCCCAATTGGAAGAAAGACAAAAAACTCAACAATACCTGTGAAGGATTAGCCTGGTTAAAACCAGACCCTGTCCTTCACTTCGCTTCGGACAAGGGTCTGGGATCTCTTAATAGAAAACCGATTCTTGCTGGAGGCGTGGCCTCTGCTGAGGAACAAGACCATTGGATCTTAGAACATTTTTGAACAGGAAAAGCATTCTGCTCCCTCCCCCTCAGAGCCATATATGGTCTGCTTCCTCTGCTCTCGTGAACTTGAGATCTGCTCCACTCCCTGCTGCATGTCGTCTCGCTACCACTGGATATTCTGTGTTTATGGAAATAAAACGTCTTAAAAAATAAAACCATGTAGCTCTGGTCCAGCTCACCATAAGGCCAGAAAATATGCAGGGACTCGGGCAGCAACGTAAAACCCAAGTTTAATTCTCTCGTGACAACCTGAGGCTCTTCCTCGTTCATTTCACTCAGCAGAGGGAGAGGAGGAGGGAGGAGGGAGCGATTACTTGACTTTTTACAAAAAAAACTCCAGAAAACTCCAGATAAGGGATTAAGAAGGGGAAATTAATACATTTGTGTCAGATATAAAACAGTCCTGCATCGCTTTGAATAAGAACATGCGGGTGCTCGCTGGCTGCGCGCTGGGACAGGACAGGTGGGGGCGTGGGTTAGGGGCCAAAAGCTCCGCTCCTTCTGTTCTCTGATTGGTCCGGTCAAAAATCTACCGGAGAAATCCTTGTGGATGGGAGAAGTCCCAGACTGAGCAGTGAAGGGAAATGAGAATTGAGCGGAGCTGCGTAGGAGGGCGAGGGCCAGGCTAGTGAAGGATAGAAATAATTGCAAATACAAATGAGTAGAATAGAGCAAGTAAAGAGCAGCAGAGAGGAAATGTGTTTCACTAGCAGTCTAAGCCTATAGCAGCATAACTAAGGGATGGTAAGCATCCGTCTCCCCATGTCCGTTTGTTTATGTTCGTCTCGGACGGGCTGTACCGAAATGCAATTTCGTTGTGCTTCGGTGCAATGACAGTAAAGCTGATTCTGATAGATCAGGAAACCCGAGCCAACCCTAACTACAATTAAATAAAGTGCTATTGTTGTAATCGGTGTAGGTTCCCATACAATGGTGAAATTAGTTCTCTGCATTTAACCCATCGCACCTGGGATACACCCAGGTGGAGCAGTGGGCAGCTATGTAGGTGCCCGGGGAGCAATTAGGGATTGGGTGTCTTGCTCAGAGACACCACGACATGTGGGAATGGCTGGGGATCGAACCTGGGACTTTCAGGTCCTGTTTCGGCTCACTTACCTCTGCCCAATCTAGGCTCCTCTATAGGATTTATCAAAAAGAAAGTCTTAATCCCAGTCTTCAAACTGGACAATGTGTCAGCCTCATGGACAGAAATGGAAGTTGGTTCCACAAGAGAGGAACCTGATAACTGGAAGATCTTTCTCCCATTCTGCTTTTGGAAACTCTAGGAACCACGAGTAAACCTGCAGTCTGAGCAATGTGCTCCGCATGGAATAAGTGCTGTAATATAAGATGGAGCTAGGTTGTTGAGAGCTTTGTGAGTAAGCTTTTGAATTCCATTCTGAATTTGAAAGGGAGCCAATGGAGAGAAGCTAAAACTGGAGAGATATGATCTCTCTTACTAACTCTCATTAAAACTTTGGCAGCAGCATTTTGGATTAACATAAGTCCAGAGGAAGTGAAAGGCTGCAAAGTTTCTAAGATGCTCTGGTCCAAAAACCAAAACCTCTGTCTTGTCTGAGTTTAAACACAGGAATTTAAGGGTCAATCATTCAGGTTTTTATGTCTTTAAGAAATGCTTGTAGTCTAAGTAAGACTGGATTATTTGGGGTTAAAACTCAAGGTAGGAATAGTAGTACATGTAGTAAGTAGTAGTTTATTTTAGTATATATATATATATACACACACACACACATACCACACTATTGCAGTATTCTAAATAATGTTTCTAAACTCTTAAAGCTGTAAAAGAATACAGAATGTCATGATGTCAGCTCCCTGCCTCCGCTGCTCTCAGCCACAGCAGGAGCAAAATAATTTTAAATAAAAACTCCATGCCGATCGTGGACTACTGTACATATAAATTAAAGAGTATTGGTTGAAGCACTGAACCCTGTGGAACTCCATGACTATCTTTGGTGTATGAAGTAGATTCATTGTTTACATTTACAAACTTGAATCTATCAAATACCACTAGTAGGTAATTAGTACGCAGTGCTCACCACTTTTGAGTTCTTTAAATAATTATTTCTGTCATTGTTGCTACATGCTTTTATTTGTGCCACATCTGGATGATAAAATGGAGTAGGGGTCTTCAAATGGGGGACGGGTCTGGATCCAGACGGAACGAAAGTGTCTTTTCTGGACCAGATCAACTGATAAATTTCAGCAGATTTATTTATTTATTGTATTTGCTCTTTGTCTACTTACGGTAAACAAATTTAAGTGGCACAGCTTATTTAGTTTTTGCAGTGGTTGGCGCTTTGTTTCTGTCCATGGGCTGGCAGCAACTTCTTCCTCTTCTGTAGTGATACAAGCCTGAAATAAGTCTACTGTGAGTGGAAACATCACTAAAAGAGAAATGCTTGAAGGGAAAATATGGGTTTTTTTTTCAGTCATTGTGTGAGTAACCGGGTACATATTGGACAGATTTGTTTTATATTCTAAGCGATGAGTTTGGATTTTTGCCTGACAGAATTTTTTTAGGTGGACCATGTTGAGTTTTGATTGAAGACCACAGGAATAGAGTGTGTGTTACAGAAGAAGCAGAGCTAGTTGCCCAGCTGAACCTGGATCAATATGGTGTTTACTGTACTGTCCTTTACTGTTCTTAAATATGCAGTTTTAGAAAATTTTATTTGTTTACTTGAGCTGCACTGTTTTAATCTGAAAAATATGTACGGTACTCTGATTGCTGCTGACGTATTTAAAATGGAAACGTGCTAAAGTGGAAATAAAATAAAATGTTTTCCTAAAGCTCAAGCAGCTCATGTAAAAACTGAAGTGAAGTCAAACTTTTTTGACAGATTTTTTTTTTTATTCAGAGTCCTCTTGTCTGGATGTCCCAATTGGATTCTGCATGGAAACTACTGGAATGACACAGGGTAGTCAAGATGAGCCAAGTACTGAGCTAGAGCTAGAAGGAGGCTCAGTGGACGGCTCAACAATTAAAGATGAATATGAATCTATGGAGGATGATCATGATTCAGAGGTGAGAAACGACTGCATCCTTACAGCTTAAGATGTTTAAATGTCCTCAGCTCTTGTTAAGTGCAGCTGATCACACTCACTGTTTCTCACAATTCTGTGCTCCTCAAAATAGTTTGGACCAATGACAGTGGAGATCAAAGCACAGAAGAAGACTGATTTACCTGTAAAGGATGCTGCACCTAAAGCTCCAGATTTGAAGGGTATTTTAAGTGTAGATCCTCTGCAGCAGGGTCAGGCGCTCCTGGCTGCCAGCAAGAAAAGGAAAAAGCTCCAGAAAAGAGCAGGTTTGTATAACTGCTGGTTTCAACATCGCATTTTACATTATAACCTCTCCGCTGTGTTCAGACAAAAATGTATTTAAATTCATTTTGACCCAGTTTTAACAGACAAAACAAAAAGGTCTGTTTCAAGTCTGAAAGCACAAAAGCTGCCCTGCTAGGTTACAACACTCCCAAGAGCCTGTAGTCAGCATTATTAGAAGTATCTTATCAGAACAAAGTACCAGTAAATGTAGTTTTAAACAGGGACCTGTGAAATCTAGTTCCTGTGACATTTCAGAATTTTGGAGTTGGTATTTTTTCCTTTACTAAAATTATCGCTGAACACTAAATATCTTGTTTTCTAATCTGCAGTAAGAGCACACAGCACATAATATTTGCCAGAGTGCATTAAAGGGATTGTGACATGATTTTTTTACTATTCATAAAATTGCTCAAAATATATATATTTTATCATTTAAATATGTTTGTTTTTGCAAACAAAATGATAAATCACTTTAATTTTGCTTTAAAAGTGATTTTGAACTTCAAGCCGTGTTTAATCATGGGAAATCCGATTACACTCGAACGCACCATATGTGATGTCACACTGGGCAGAGGGCTGTGGTGTCTTTAATAGCGGACAATTTAAAACTGGACGAATTTAGCAATCTATGTGAAGATTTGAGCTATTTGTCTTCATTTTGGGAAGCAGAAAATTGTTTGGGTGATGGAACAAGAAACAACAGGATCTAATTTAGGTCTGATGCTGTATCAGACTTCCTTCATGTCGAGCTGCTCATACCTGCGCACTGTGACAAGCCCAGAGCTCTGCCCGGTGTGACATCACAGATGGTGCGTTCGTGTGTAATGGGATTTCCCATGATTAAACACGGCTTGAAGTTCAAAATCACTTTTAAAGCAAAATTAAAGTGATTTATCATTTTGTTTGCAAAAACAAACATATTTAAATGATAAAATATATATATATTGAGCAATTTTATGAATAGTAAAAAAATCATGTCACAATCCCTTTAAGTTCTGTCTATGTTTATAAATGCAATAGTTTAACAAACCTTTTCTGTTTAATAGAACTAACGGGGTTAAAACTTGCTCACATCTCAAAACAACACATGCAACACATCCTTTATGAAAAATAAAGAGTATCAGAAATTATCAGGTTGGCGTAGGCATTTTTTTCTTCTAGAAGCAAAGCACTTATGTTGTTTTCAGTCTGTTAAAGGTCGAAGTAATCTGTTATTAGTTTCAGATTACAGTTTTGTTTTGCTGCAAATATGCAGCTCAGGTATGCAGATAGTGGTCATCAGATTTTGATGCAACACATTACTGTGTCCATAGTGCAAACCTGGGTTGACTTCAAGTTAAGCAGCCACGTGATGAGTCTTGTTGGTTAAACCAACTGTGTAGCACAGCTCCTTGGATCACCCAGCAGACAGAAAATTTCTACTGTCTCAGCAATCACTATGAGCAGCACGGTAGTTTGGTGGTTAGCACTGTTGCTTCACAGCAAGAAGGTGCTGGGTTCAATCCCTGGCTGAACCAGGGGTCTTTCTGTGTGTAGTTTGCATGTTCTTCTCATGTTTATGTAGGTTTCCTCACATAATCCAAAAAACATGCATATTAGCCCTAGCCTGGTTGAAACCATACCCTGTGCTTCACTTCGCTTCACACAAGGGTCTGGAATTTTCCCATTGAAAACCGTTTCTTGCTGGAGGCGTTGGCCTCTGATTAGGAACAAAACCATTGGATAATTTGAACAGGGAAACCATTCTGCTCCCTCCCCTCAGCCACCCCCCTCTGCTGAAGTTCAGCAGCTGAACTTGACTGACAACTGCTCCGCCCCCTCTGCAGCGTTTCTCTTGCTGCGCAAATTCTGTGTTTATATCATATGTTATAAAACGTTTTAATACAATAAAATCAAACCATGGATCGCTGGTCCAGCTCACCAAAACACCAGAAAATCTGATGGGACTCGCTCAGCAACTAAAACCCGAGTTTATTTCTCGTGACAACCTGAGGCATTTCCGTGTTCATTTTACAGCAACGAATTGAGCCTGCTGTCTCTCTCATTTTACTCAGCAGGAGGGTGGAGGAGAAGGAGCGATTACTTAACTTTTGGGGGAAAAAACCAAAAGAAAACTCCAGATAAGGGATTAAGAAGGGGAAATTAATAAATTTGTGTCACATATCTGCATCGCTTTGCATGAGAACGCGGCTGCGCGCTGGCTCTGGCTGCGCGCCGGGACAGGTGGCACTCAGCGGAGAGGAGGAGGAGGAGGAGGGAGAAGGGAGCGATAACTTGACTTTTGGCCCAAAAACCAAAAGAAAACTCCAGATAAGGGATTAAGAAGGGGAAATTAATAAATTTGTGTCACATATCTGCATCGCTTTGCATCTTTTGAATGAGAACATGCCGCTGCTCGCTGACTGAGCGCTGGCAGAGCCTTTTATAGGGCTCTGCGCGCTGGGACAGGTGGGGGCGTGGGTTAGGGTCCAAAACTCCGCCCCTTCNTTTTGGGGGAAAAAACCAAAAGAAAACTCCAGATAAGGGATTAAGAAGGGGAAATTAATAAATTTGTGTCACATATCTGCATCGCTTTGCATGAGAACGCGGCTGCGCGCTGGCTCTGGCTGCGCGCCGGGACAGGTGGCACTCAGCGGAGAGGAGGAGGAGGAGGAGGGAGAAGGGAGCGATAACTTGACTTTTGGCCCAAAAACCAAAAGAAAACTCCAGATAAGGGATTAAGAAGGGGAAATTAATAAATTTGTGTCACATATCTGCATCGCTTTGCATCTTTTGAATGAGAACATGCCGCTGCTCGCTGACTGAGCGCTGGCAGAGCCTTTTATAGGGCTCTGCGCGCTGGGACAGGTGGGGGCGTGGGTTAGGGTCCAAAACTCCGCCCCTTCTGTTCTCTGATTGGTCCGAACAAAAATCTACTGGACAAATCCTTGTGGGCGGGTAAAGTCCCAGACTGTGCAGTGAAGGGAAATGAGAATTGAGCGGAGCTGTGCAGGAAGGCGAGGGCCAGGCTATATTAGCCCAGGCCTCCCTTGCAAAAGAGATCTGTCATCTCAATGGGATTTACCAGGTTAAATAAAAGTTAACAATAACTTTCTTACTGTCAAAATATTATAACTAAAATAAAGTTTTGTCTTTCTTCACAGACAAAATTGCCACCAAACTTTCAGACACACTGACATCTGCAATGGACTTCTAGTTTTCAGAAGACTGATTAAAATTGTATTTAAATAAAAAAAAGTTAAAAAAAATATTTGTCTTGTCTTCATTCAGTGAAACTATTAACCTGATTTTCCACAAAAAACATATCTTTTTGTAAAAAAAAAAATTTGGACATTTAATTCTAAAATGAAGAATTTTCAGTACATTTTTCTTTCTCCCCCTTGTTTTATTTGAACATTCCTTACATGTGCAGCTGCATTGACACATGAAGTACTGTACAGTACAGAAGTACATTACACTAGATGAAGTACAGTACTTGATGTGCAAAACACTACTTGACGTAGAAAACAGCTGCGGAAGAATCCCATCTGACAGCTGACAACTACTTCCGGGTCACGTTTTTCCTGCTGACCTCAGTCCAACGTAAACAGTGTTTAGTGTCGTGGTGAGCTAACAATTTTGTAATCACCGACATTGTACAATGGCAGAGAAAACTGAAGACTCCGCAAACTCATGGCCCTGACTACTTTAAAGTAATTTATATGGTACGTATCTTGGATCTAATATATATATTTTGGCTACATAGTAGCTTTTCGGGCAGCTAACGAGGGCTAGCCGAAGAGTTAGCTAAACGCTAACTTCCTTTTTTACTTTGGCTTTGTTCGTTACTGTTGAAAAACGAATCTGTCCACAAACAAACACAACTCCTGTCTTTGACTACACTGTAAAGCTTCAGTCAAAGGTTTCTGGAGTAAAAGCTGTATTTTTGTGTGTTTTTCTTGTTGGAGCGGCCCGTTAGCATCCCGGAGTTGTCAAACTGAGCTCTGCCAAGTCATGACGCCTGAAAACACAGCGCTGCTTAACATGGAGATCACAAAACAAAAAGTGTCCTCAGGTTGATGTCTGACACTTTTTAACTATCATCTGACCACTCAAAACAGATGTAGGATTTAAAAAAATGGACTCCTATCAGAAAAATGAGCTCAGCACTTTTATAAGCGGTGTATTTATTACATAACCAGCCAAGAGTAAGCTGTGCTCTGATGCAAACTGCATGTTAAACACTGGAAAACTCGTGTTTTCTAAAGTTAGTAGTCTATTTTTAGTGTAAATATAACAAAAGTTATGTTATTTAGTCTATGCACAATAAATAAACAACAAACTCCTGTAGGGTCTGAGCACCTCCAGAGACAGAACAAATAGTTTGAGCTTCATGAGAACAAATTGTCCACATTGTTTTTAACTGACTGTCACCTGAAATAAAGCAAGTTAAGATATTACTTATGCCTTTGTCTCTTTACAAATAGTCTAAAGACAGCCTGAAAATACTTTTGTTGTGTGTTAAAACAAATGACTGCCATTAATAAAAGCTTAAAATTAACTTTCAAATGATCAGGTATGAAAACGAAAAGATTGCAGCGTTGTAAAATGAAAACTTCTGGAATTAATAGTTTCCATTGGCTAATGTAAAAGGTTGTCACCAGTCACAAAACTGGCACAATGTATTACGTATTTATCATTTCTATGTCATGAACCTTTCTAACTTGTTCTATATGTGATCAACGCAGGTGCCTCTTATTCAGAGTCAGAGAGATTTAGTTGTCATTCACATCTCATGTTGTACATGTGGTGGAACGAGATTATGTACGCAGGGTCCCAGACCAGTTACGTTTAACAATAAAATGTAAAAGAAAAACAGTACGGTAATAAGATATGAACTAAGAAAAACATCAGCTAAATAATACACTAAGCACTAATAGCATAAAAACATGTCAAACAGCAGCACAAACATGAGTCTGTGCATTAGCGTTATTAACAATAGAAATATTTAAGTTGTATATTTAGAATATTAAATATAGCATTTTTGTATGGCAGTACACTACATCACATTATCCATCATTTTATCAGTGTGTGCAGTAACAATATTGCAAAAACACTGCTTGGATCACATTGGGTTATTATTCTGAGTGTGATGCATTACAGTAATGCTGTACCGGTACATACCAGAAATACAATACATGTAGACTGTCCAGACGGAGCTCACTCCTTATTTAGATGAAGATGGTGAACAATAAAACACAGTGGTGTGAGTTGTAATGAGAAGAAAAGGGGAAGTGTGGGTAAAATGTGGATTTTTTACAATTCATATAGTCACTGCAGAATTAAGCAATAATATTACAGTTGTGTATTTTAACACTGTGCAACTAAGATTATTTTGAGTTATCTGTACACTTCATCTAGTCAATTCAAGAGTAAAGACCGACATTAAAAGCTAGGAGCTGACAGAGCACAGCCACACCTTTAGTCAGATGTTTTAGAAATATTAGACGCACTTATTTCACCTCACACATTTTAACTTGTAGATGCTGAAGAGCTGCATTCCACTTCTCCACCTGTGCATGTTGGTTTCCTGTACAAGGTCCATGACCGCAGAACTTCCTCTTAGAGGAACGCTCACTTCATTAATCCATTTTTAAACTCTTACAATTTACAAATCAAAAAGTCTGCTGGGAAAAAATATTCACTGAACGGTTAAGCGAACTCATGTTTGGTTGTATCCATTAGACAACTTCCTCCACCTTTTACAGTACCGGTAGTTCTACAGTAGTCTAAAATGTAAACAGACATACCCATTCATTGTGAACAGTGTTACCTGCTGCTGTAAAGAAACTGTTTAATAAGTTTACTGACTGTCCCAAAGCATCTGTAGCAGGGGCTGATGGGCTTTAGTGACTTTAGTAACATGTTTAATAAGTTTATTTCAGTATGGCACCATTC
>JBBPBX010068661.1:0-19062 GCA_038048925.1 Garcialebias charrua
ATATATATACATACATACATATATAGAGAGAGAAAAAGAGAAAGATGGATGGATGGATGGATAGATGGATGGATAGATGGATGGATAGATAGATAGATAGATTAAACTTATCTAATAAATTATATAAAGCCCAATACCTGTGCAACCTGTAATTCAAATAGACATACATCAGTACACTTGCTAATTAATATCAAATTTAATCCTGCATTTTGGAAGGATTGTCAGACTTGGATCATATAGAGCTCTATTCCAACGTTGATATGTTACATTTTGGTCTATCAACTTGGGATGAGGTTTAATTATGATAATAACATTTAAGAAACAAATAAATCCTTCTGGATAAAGAGCTTTAGCTTACTATCACTCGTCGCCTCCTGTCTTCGTCTTCATACTGCGTTATGGCTTCCCACACCCTGCGGTAATTCTCCATAGTGTTTTGCCTCCTCGCAGCCTGTCTCCTTCGGTCCACAGCCTGCTGTCTTCTGCCCGCAGCATTCTGCCCGCAGCATTCTGCCCGCAGCATTCTGCCCACAGCCTGCAGCCTTAGGAGTGCTGCATGAAGCTTCTTCAGCTTGCTACGTGAACGGGCTACGGTCTCATCTGTTCGACGTTTCACAAGCAACCACACACACAGAATAACTCCACAACAACAACGTCCTCCATTTTTTTTGTGTGTGTCATGGGTTTTCTTCTTCTACTATTAATTTAGCAGTAGCCATTGAACACCTTAAGGGATATTACCGCCAACATGTGGTGACACGAGGTCCTGCAGGGTGTTCTTCTTCTAACGTTTAGTGGTGGATAGTAAATACCTTGAGGAAACACTACCGCCACCATGAGGTAAAACGAGTAGGAATGTGGACCCCGCCCACAGAAAGGGTACAAAAAAGCTGTGGAAACAGAACGTACATGTGACCCGACCCGGACTGAGCCGATCTGAGCAGATCCAACCCGAGCTGAGTCGAGCTGTGGAAAAGAGGCATTAGTGTCGCGCTCCTGCCGCGTCGCCCCCTGGTGGGTGTTCCTTTGCTTGCGGGCGTGCTTGGGGCCGTCACTATCTGGGGTTGGGCGCTTGGGCGTATGTCGGCTCGGCCTAGTGGCTGCCTGGTGGGGCTCGTGTCCTCTGGTCCTGTCGGGTCTGGGCCTGAGGGCTGGGCGTCCCCGGTGCCCGGGCCTCGGTGACCGGCCCTGGGGCTACGTTGGTGCAGCGGGCTCCGGCGGGGGCCTGTGAATTTGTCGCAGTTGACCCCGGGGGGTCATTGTGTGTGGTCGCTGGTGGGGCTCGTCCGGTTCTTCCCCTTGGTCGGATCTGGGGAGTGGGTGAGTGGCTCGTCCTGTTCGGGTGGCCCTGGGGACTCTGGGCTCGGGGTCCTTCCTGGGGTCTTGGGCTTTGATCGCCCCTTCGTCTGCCTCGGGCTTTGGGGGGGACGGATCTCTGATGCTTCACAGTCGCTGCTAAATGTTCTATTGGAGGAACCTTATTCACTTATGCATGCTCACAACCACACATAAATGGATGCAGGGATGTATATGTAGATATATGCAGATATGTAGATGGGTATATAAATGAATATAAATGTATATGTATGTATACTGTATATATTTGTAGGTATGGGTATGTTTATTTATAGAAATCTATTGCATGGTCATGAATGATGCTGATGCTGATCTGTTTTCTTGTTGCTGTGTTCATCTGTGTTCATCTGTGACCATCTGCTCATACAAACTCATGTTCGTGCTGCTGTTTATTTCCACTATATTAGGCTTAGTGTATTACTAGTTGATGTTTTTCTTAGTTAATTCTAGATGTTATTACTGTTTTTCTCTTGCATTTGTTGTTGGATGTAACTGGGACCCCGTGTACATAATCTCGTTTTCATCACATGTACCACATGCGGTGCAAATGACATTAAAGACTCTCTGACTCTGACTGAATATTATTAGTCTTTATGCATGTATGTTTCGTTGCTGTGTTCTGTCATGTGCTTTGCAGGATTGCGGACGTAGGTTGGGTGTGTTTGCCTTGTGCTCTTATTGTGGATAATTGTAGCCTGGCCCTCGCCTTCCTGCACAGCTCCGCTCAATTCTCATTTCCCTTCACTGCACAGTCTGGGACTTCTCTCATTAACAACCATTTCTCCGGTAGATTTTTGTTCGGACCAATCAGAGAACAGAAGGGACGGAGTTTTGGACCCTAACCCACGCCCCCACCTGTCCCAGCGCGCAGAGCCCTATAAAAGGGCTCTGCCAGCGCGCAGTCAGCGAGCACCGGCATGTTCTCATTCAAAGCGATGCAAAGCGATGCAGAACTGTTTTATATGTGACACAAATTTATTAATTTCCCCTTCTTAATCCCTTATCTGGAGTTTTCTTTTGTTTTTTGGGCCAAAAGTCAAGTGATCGCTCGCGCCCTCCTCCTTCTCTCCCTCCGCTGAAATGAACAAGGAAATGGCTGAGGTTGTCACGAGAATTAAACTCGGGTTTTACGTTGCTGACCGAGTCCCATCAGATGTTCTGGTCTTCTGGTGAGCTGGACCAGCGATCCATGGTTTTATTGTATTTTATTAAAACGTTTTATTAACATATAAACACAGAATTTCCAGCGCGGCAGCCAGCAGCAAGAGAAAAGCTGCAGGAGGCGGAGCAGTTGTCAAGTTCACCAGAGCACGGGGGGTGGCTCTGAGGGGAGGGAGCAGAATGCTTTCCCTGTTCAAAATATCCAATGGTTTTGTTCCTCAGCAGAGGCCACGCCTCCAGCAAGAATCGTTTTAAAATGGAGAGGTCCCAGACCCTAGTCTGAAGCGAAGTGAAGACAGGGTCTGGTTTTAACCAGGCTAGGATAATTGTTGTTTTTTTTTGTCTTACTTTCTCTTTTCTTTCTCTCTATTGAAAAAATAAATAAAAAATAAATAAAATAATAATAATAATAATACATATCGGAGTGAGAGGATGGCTATGGAGTGAGAGGATGGCTATAAGGTGAGAAGGGAGGCCATCTATAAATGGGAAAAAAAATAATAATAATACATATCGGAGTGAGAGGATGGCTATAAGGTGAGAAGGGAGGCCATCTATAAATGGAAAAAAAAGGAAGAGACACAGTCTGATCCAGTTCTAATATCACTTTATTGAACGAGGCAGGCAGAGATATATACTGTATATATATTTTATTAAGTTTATTCATTTTACAAAATGTGATACAACAAATGACAAGCAAATGAAAAGAATAAAAAAAAATATAAGGTGTAAAATGAAAAAGTAGCAGATGAAGAAAATATCTTATTAAATCTGCTCCTATCTATCTAATACAAACTAATTGCTCTCTAATAACAAAATAAGTAAATAACTCGTTTAACCAACAATATATGGATTACTCAGTTACATTCAATCATATTTGTTTAACAATTCAACTTTGACAATTTTCTTAAATACAGAAATTGATTTAGCTTCTTTAAATACTGGCATTAAATTATTCCACAATTTTACGCCTTGTATTACTGTAGTTCTTCCCTTCAAACTTGTTCTGAACTGTGGTTTAACAAACACATCTTAATCCTTAAGATTGTAACAGCTTGTTCTTTTCACAAAAAACCTTTGAATATTTGATGGTAGTATATTATTATGAGCTCTATACAGAAGTAACAAAATGTTACTGTAACTGCATAGCCATTGTAAGGCTAATCCTCTTATTCCATATTTTTGTAATTTATTAAGGAGAATACTATGATTAATGGTATCAAAGGCTTTTTTTAAATCAACAAAAACACTTACACAATATTTTTTTTGGTCAACAGCAGTAATTACTTGTTTAACAAAATCCATAAGTGCCATTGATGTTGAATGACCAGATCTAAAACCATACTGAGTATCTGTTAGAATGTTGTTTTTTTCAATGAATTTGTCTAATCGAATGTTGAATAGTTTCTCCAAGATTTTTGAGAACTGTGGTAGTAGGGATATCGGTCTATAATTATTAAACACACCTTTGTCACCGGTTTTGAAAAATGGAACCACTTTAGCCACCTTCATTCTATCAGGAAATACACCAGTTGTAAATGATAAATTACAAATGTAAGTGAACGGCTCAATCACATGACACATTATACTCTTCACAAACGACATATCCATATCCATACAATCTTTCGATTTTTTTTCTGTAAAGTTTTTAACTACTTTCAGTATTTCGTCTTTATCAGTTCCATTCAAAAACATACTGTCTAAACAGCCATCGATTAAATAGTTTACATTGTTATTCACCACTGGAATTGTGGCTGCAAGGTTAGTTCCGACGTTCACAAAATACTGATTAAAGCCGTTAACAATTTCTTTTTTATCATTTGTTTCCATGTTATTTATTGTAAAGTTATGTGAAATACCCGAATTTACTTTGTGTTTATTTAACACACCATACACAACTTTCCACGTCTCCCTCATATTCCCATTACAGTTATTCAACAGTTCACTGTAATATTCTTTCTTGTTTTTTCTTATAATGCCAACCAATTTATTTTTGTATTTTTTGAACTTTTCTTCAGCTTCCTTTGTTCTACATTTTAAGAAGCATGAGTACAAATAGTTTTTTTTTTTACACGCATTTCTCAATCCTCTTGTCATCCAGTGTTGCTAGATGATTTTTTTTTTGTGTAAGTTTTTACTACACAGTTTTTTTTTTATATAATGTGTCCAGAAAATCAATGTATAAACCAGGTGGTCGGTACACACAACTTAATACAATATTACTTTCATTATTATTTAATACTTCAATAGTTATCATCTCAATTATATTTTCCTCAATTATTGACATTTCCTTGCTTAGTTTACAGTTTATTGTTTTGTGTACATGTCACGCTGCACAATAACATATGTGCTAAATAACAGTTTAACAATAATAAACAATATTTATGTTAACGTGGAAGATATATAAAGTTATCTGAGCTAAATGAAGCTATCTGGACTAGTTACGTCATTTAAACGATGCGTAACATGTTGCGTGTTAAAGTTGAAAATGAAGACATCAGGTTTATTTTTATTTATTTATTTATTCAACACCACACACAATGTATGTCACACAAACACTGAGAATTAAATTGAACACTATTAAAAACGCGTTAACTGAACTGTAACTACGTTAATGAACTGGACTCTTCTCTGTTTTCATCCTGGTAGATACTGGTCCCACATCCGAACCGGTCCACCTGGTAGAAGGACAGCTTCTCGACCTCGCAGGAAAAAAAATTAAATTAAAAACTCAGTTGGTTGTTGTGTGATTGAAGTAAACACAAGCAAACATTATTAAGAACGTTGATTTACCTGCTGTAAATCAGCTGATTATCACGGACTAAAGTCTGTCATCGTTGACTCGGTTCTGGTCCACTCAGCAACTGGTGTGGAGCTTGTTAGATGAAGCGGGTCCATTTGGCGTCAAATCTGTTGACTCTTGTCCAAAATCCAGCTTTAACTTGTTGTTAAATACTGTAGTTGTTAGCTGTTTTAGCTCAGAAGAAAGCAGCAGACTGAGGAAACACGCATGCGCATTAGGTGAACGTAAAAAATTGTCAGCGCCTTCTAATGACCCGGCATAGTAACTACAGTGGATTCATGAGGGCAAGGGAGTGGATTCATGAGGGCAGGGGGGATTCAAGCGGATGCATGTAAAGACAGAATTTGTCCGTGTCAACGCAGATCTTTTGCTCTAATTAACATACCCAAAACCTCCGTTTCCCCCCATCGTGTCCGTGTAAACAGGGCCTTAATGCTCCTCAACCTCCTTCCTGAGGGGAGTGGGGTAAAAAGTGTGTATGCTGGGTGAGTGGGGTCTTTCATGATGCAGGTGGCCCTCTTCCTGCATCTGGAGGTGTAGATGTCTGTGATGGTGAGGAGACTGACTCCAACATCTTCTGTGCAGCCTTCACCACTCTCTGCAAAGCTTTTCTTTCTGCAGCTGTGCAGCCTCCATGCCACACGTTGATGCTGGAGCACAGGATGCTCTCCACTGCACACCTGTAGAAGGAGGTGAGGACTGAGCTGCTCAGACCAGCTCGTCTCAGCCGTCTGAGGAAGTAGAGTCTCTGATGACCTTTCTTGATCAGGCTGGTGGTGTTGTTGCTCCAGCTGAGGTTATCATTCATGTGTACACCCAAGTACTTGTAGCTGGAGACCACTTCCACTGCAGATCCTCTTATGTTCAGTGGGGTGTGGGTGTGTTTGTTCCTTCTGAAGTCCACAATCATCTCCTTTGTCTTCTTCACATTCATGTGAAGGTTATTGTCCTTGCACCAGCTCTCCAGGTGTTCCACCTCCTGCCTGTAGCTGGGACTCATCATTGTTTGTGATGCATCCCACCACAGCTGTGTCATCTGCAAATATTACAATGTGACAACCTGGATGGGTAGCTGCACAATCATATGTGAGCAGAGTGAACAGGAGAGGGTTCAACACATATCCTTGAGGAGAGCCAGTGCTGAGGGTTATGGTGGAGGAGGAGAAGTTGTGGATCCTCACTGACTGTGGTCTGTTTGTTAAGAAGTCTAGTACCCAGTTACAAATGGAGGGGCTTAGTCCTAGTGTGAATAGTTTGTCCATCAGGGTTTGGGGGATCATGGTGTTGAAGGCAGATGTGAAGTCCACAAAGAGCATATGGACGTATGAGTCCTTCTGTTCCAGGTGGGTGAGAGCAGTGTGGACCACAGAGGAGATGGCTTCTTCTGTTGATCCGTTTTCGCGGTATGCATACTGATGAGGGTCCTCGTTGATGTTGATGGATGTTTTGATGTGGGACATGACCAGTTTTTGAACCATTTTGTGACTATCGGGGTGAGAGCCACTGGCCAATAGTCGTTCAGACCAGTCACTGTGGAGCTTTTTGGGACTCGGATGATGGTGGCAGTCTTCAGGCAGGTGAGAACTGTCTACAGGGCAAATGAGGTGTTAAAGATGTTGTCCAGCACATCGCAGTTCTGATCAGCACATTCTTTCAGCACTTTCCTGGGTATGTTGTCTGGTCCGGTTGCTTTGTGAGGGTTGATCCTCCTGAAACTACTCCTTACTTCTGCTGCTGTCACGCTGAGATGCTCTTCATCCGGTGGTGAGGTGAGTCTAGTGCCGAGTGGTCTGTTTGTGTCCTCAAAGCATGCATAAAACTTGTTGAGGGCATCAGGCAGAGATGGTTTTTTTTTTAGCATTGTTCGCTCCTGCCTTTATAATCTGTTATGCACTTAATGCCCCTCCACATGCTCCGTGGGTCTTGTGAGGTGAACTGACCCTCGATCCTCTGTGCATATGTTGCTTTGGCCGTCTTAATGCCAGCAACCAGTCCTTCTCAGCTCCTCTGAGTTACCAGTCTTGAAGGCAGTGTTCCTGGCTGCCAGCAGGGTGCAAACCTCTGCATTCAGCAAAGGTTTTGTGTTGGGGTAGCATTTTACATATTTTGTGGTAGAGACATTGTCAAAGCATGTACTAATGTACCCCAGTACTGAGGATGTGTACGGATCAAGATCAAGCATTCCTTTGTTTTCAGCAGCTTCTCTGAAAACCTGTCAGTCTGTTCTTTCAAAACAATCTCTCAGTATGAGGCCACTGTCCTGTATCCAACATTTAACTTTCTTTTGTACAGTTCTGGGAAAAAAAAACAAAAACTCCCAGATTCCTGACATTGGAGTGGCTGTGTGAAGCCAAGGGGCTAGGAACATTAAGGGTATTACATTTACCAAAGCTGATGACTTCCGTTTTATTTTCATTTAAATTCAGAAATTTTAGTTTTAACCAGACTTTAATGTTGTTTAGACAGTTCAAGAGTGGATCAAGTGGAGTGACCCTGTCTGACTCAATCGGAAGATATAACTGTGTATCATCAGCAAAACAATGAAAAGGAATGTTATGTTTTCTAAAAATGGACCCCAAAGGCAACATGTACATATTAAAAAGCAGTGGACCTAAAATAGACCCTTGAGGGACTCCACAGATCAGAGGAGCTGGAGATGAAGAACAATTCCCTAAGTGAACAGAAAAACTCCTGTTAGTCAGGTAGGATCTAAACCAGGATAAAACTGTGCCTTTGATACCGACCACCTGCTCAAGTCGTGACAACAAGATGTTGTGGTCCACAGTGTCAAAGGCAGCAAAAAGGTCTAAAAGCACTAAAACATCAGAGCTTCTTGTGTCAACAGTTAAAAGGTCATTAAAAGCTCTTAAAAGGACTGTCTCTGTGCTGTGGCCTGATTTAAATCCTGACTGGAATTTTTCACCAATGCTGTTGGCAGTTAAAATCCTCTTAAGTTGATTAAAAACAACTTTCTCTAAAATTTTTGACAGAAAAGGTAGTTTAGAAATAGGTCTGTAATTTAAGAGCAGTGTTGTGTCGAGGTTTTTCGTTTTTATGAGAGGCTGCACCACAGCATGTTTAAAAGAAGCTGGAATGCAGCCTGATGACAGGGACATGTTAATCAGCGTGAGCACACGTGTGGATTCGCTCAGCCACGCCATGACTTCCTCTTTTTGTTTTTCAGAAGAGCAATAGATTTCAGAATTTCAGAACACATAGAACTAAAAAGATCAGTAAACTCGTCCACGCTGGACACGGAGCAGAACTGAGGGTTGCAGGAGACGGAGTCATTAAAGCCGGCAGAGAAGCACAGCGCTGTGTTTGAATTAATTGCGCGTGCAGAACGCACAGATGATCCAGCCCATTTCTTCCTACCAGAGACCACCGCAGTGAACAGAACTGGTAGATGATCTGATAAGAGTTTCACAGATTTCCACAGTGGACACATTTATCCCATAAGACAGCACGAGATCCAGTGCGTGTCCTTTTTCATGAGTTGCACCTGTGACGGACTGCGTGAGATTAAAAGAGTCAATAATGTTCATAAAATCTTTGACCAGAGGTCCAGCCTCACAGCACACATGTAAATTAAAATCGCCCGTTGTCAACAATCGATCATAACGTAGCATAAGTCCCGTCATAAAATCAGTAAAATCTTTAATAAAATCCATGCTGTATTTAGGTGGCCGGTAGATTGTGGCACAGAGTAAAAGGGGAGAGAAGTTTGTCTTCAACATCTGAAGTTCAAAACTCTGATAAAACTGAGTGGGGATCAGCCAACATTTAAAACTGGATATAAAAACAGAATCTAATCCCACTCCTTTACCGGTGGTCCAAGGAGAGCTAAAGAAAGTGCAGTCAGGAGGGAGAAATTCAGAAAATGGAGCCGACTCACCAACATGGAGCCAAGTTTCTGTCAGGAACATAAAATCCATTTTTTTGGAGGTAAAAAAGTCATTCAGAATAAAAATCTTATTGGTTAGGGACCTTGCATTCAGCAAGGCTACCCGGAGAGTCTGATCCGTGCTGTCTGCAGCAGGTGTACGGGCCAGTTGGCGAAGATTTTTGAAGTTTATTGTGCCAGGTTTGGAAATCCTTTCCTGTCTCCAGTATGAAGACTTGCGCTCCAAATGAAGGGATGGAGCCACATATTTAATCCAACGATGTCTCCATTCATACAGATAGTTGTTCGTAAGATAGTGAGAGAAACCAGAATTGCTGCCAGATAAGTTCAGACAGCCTTTAATTCTCACCAAAATCCTTCTCGCTTTCTGCATCTCCTTGGGCGTCTCCGAGATTGAAGGGCGCACGGCGCAGATAGTCCGGTATGTTTGACAGGTGAGGAGGTAGTCTTGAAAATTACTAAAACCAGAAACTGGCAACTTAACATGTCCAAGGCTGAGAAGAGTTGTACGGTCGTAGATGAGCAGAGCAGAGGCATCAAAGCAAAAAAATACCAAAAAGCAAACAAACAACGAAAAACAAGCAGAGCATACGTGGCAGGCGGCTGGCCGTAACTGGCGCCATCTTCATCTGTTGAGTCCACAGTTTTGTGAATAGCAAGCAACCATCAGGGCGCTAACAATTCATTGTTAGGTTGATGGTCCTCCTTGATCATGTGAGCAGCTGGTTTTGGCTGTCAGCCGCAAACTGGTTGATCCACTATGAGAAGGTGCTATTTATAAGACTGAGCTGAATACAGTTCCTCAGACTGAAGAAGTCTTTCGGAGGAAAGATGAAACATTTCTACAATTTTTTGTTTCGTTTTGTTTTTTAAATGTCCAGAAGACCAGACAACTGTTTTAGATTTTTCTACCTGGGTTACTGAGCATGTATCTGGATATTCTCACAACATTCTTCCTTCTTCATCTTCCACCATTTGGTCTTCCTTTCTGGTTTTACTCTTTTTCTCTTCTTCACAACAACAGTCATTCTACACACAACCATCCGATGCTGTCTGGCCATGCTCTCCCCTGTCATAACCTTACAGTCTCCAAGCTCCCTCAGGTTTCCTCTTCTACACAGAATGTAGTCGACCTGTGTACTCCTTCCTCCACTCCTACAGGTCACTCTATGTTCCTCCCTCTTTTGGAAATAGGTATTGACTATAGCCATTTCCATTCTCTTGGCAAAATCCACCACCATCTGTCCTTCCTGGTTTCTTTCCTTGACACCAAACCTACCCATCACTTCCTCATCCTCTGTTTCCTTCACCAACATGTCCATTCAGGTCTGCTCCGATCACCACTCTCTCCTGACTGGGAATGTTGTCTATCACTTCATCCAGATCTTTCCAAAATTTGTGTTTCTCCTCCCTATCACATCCAACCTGTGGAGCATAACCACTCACAATGTTCAGCATCAACCTTCTACTTCTACCTTCAGACACATCACCTTATCTGACACTCTTTTCACCTCTACTACATTCTTTGCCAACTCCTCCTTCAAGATCATCCCTACTCCATTTCTCTTTCCATCCACACCATGTTAAAACAGTTTGAACCCTGCTCCAATGCTGTGAACCTTGCTGCCCTTCCACTTGGTCTCTTGGACACATAAAACATCTACTTTCCTTCTCTGAATCATGTCAGTCAGCTCTCTAACGTTACCTGTCATTGTCCCCACATTTAGAGTTGCAACCCTCAGTCCTACATTCTTGTCTTTCCTCTTCTCCCTCTGTCTCCTGACATGTTTCCCTCCTTGTTGTCTTCGACCAACAGTAGCACAATTTGCCGGCACCTGTTTGTCAGTAACACTGGTGGCGGTCGTTGTTAACCCGGGCCTCGACCAATCCGGTATGGTTTCACTTTGATGAATTCGCATTATGGTTTTGGCAAAAGTGTTTTGCATTAGTGCATTAACAGAGTGCCCGAGTTATCGACAGATTGAGTGCTTTGACTTCTATCGAGGCTTTTTTGTCTACCTCGAGTACCCTTAGTGACGTCATCATGTCGCACTGATGTCATTACGTCACATTTCACATGATCCGAACCGAGCGCGGGGTAGCTTTTAGCTTTTAGTAGACGCTACAAAATGGATTCCTTTGTGCGCAAAGATGTTAATGGAGCAGGTCCAGTCTTGTCAAAAAAGTAAAACAGTTTATAATTTTATAAATTACGCTACTCATTGAATCAACTTCCTGTTGATTTTCTTTTTTCTGAACACCGTAGTAGATTGTGACAGCAGGGGGCAGTGTTGCATTGCAGGTCACATATATAACGCGGCCGAAACGGCTTCCTCTCTCGTTTCACAAACAAAAAGCAACAAATATTCATCTCTCTAGACCTATTAAAAACCTATAAACACATTAATCTCTCAAAGTAGACCTAAATTGCACAGCACTGCAGGCGGTGGTGCGGTGTTGCCCCATTTGTTTTTCAGTTTCGGTTTCAGCGCAGCACAGTACTTTCACTTTTAATATTAATAATAATAACTAATAGTTTTGTTTTTCCTGTGACTTATCTGCAGTATGATAAATGATAGGAGCATAACAAATGCTCCCAATGTTTTGTCGGTCTTTTTTTTTTAGGTAAATAATGAAGTTTTTATGCATTTTTATATATTCATTTATTTTGCATCATAAGAGCCTATGACATCATCGACTACTCGAGCACTAATCGAGTTTATTTATTCTAATGTCGAGTTTTAAAATTATGTACTCGTTCAACCCCTATTTTGCGTCGGATGCCTTTCCTGACACAACCCTCACTATTTACCCGGACTTGGGACCGGCACAAGAGATTTCATTCAACCTTTATTTTTTTCATTCATTCAACCTTTATTTAGGCAGGTTAATCCCATTGAGCCTCGAGGACTAATTTACAAGAGAGACCGGACTACAAACAAAGAGTGATGACAACAGCAACAGTAGATTATCCTTGGACAAGCAACAATAGACAATCATAAGAGAGGCATACATATTTTTTTAACAAGTTAAAACAAAAAAGTCAAAGTAGTAAAAACAGACAGATTATAAGGCAGATGTAGAAAATCAAAAACAGGAACATGTCTGCATTGGTTTTTGCTAGGATTCCAACAGAAAAAGATACACTGGCTTTTGCTCCCTAGTGGCTGGTTTAAATATCACAATATTATATTTTGTGATATTGCGGTGGCAGGGCTCCAGGGATGGATGAGATTCGCCCTGAGTTCCTTAGGGCTCTGGATGTTGTGGGGTTGTGTTGGCTTACGCGACTCTGCAATATTGCGTGGACATCGGGGGCAGTTCCCTTGGATTGGCAGACTGGGGTGGTGGTTCCCCTATTCAAAAAGGGGGACCGTAGGGTGTGTTCCAACTATAGGGGGATCACACTCTTAAGCCTCCCTGGTAAGGTCTATTCAGGGGTTCTGGAGAGGAGGGTCCGTCGGATAGTCGAACCTCGGATTCAGGAGGAGCAGTGTGGTTTTCGTCCTGGTCGTGGAACACTGGACCAGCTCTACACCCTCAACAGGGTCCTGGAGGGCGCGTGGGAGTTTGCCCAACCAGTTTACATGTGCTTTGTGGACTTGGAAAAGGCATTCGACCGCGTCCCTCGGGGGGTTCTGTGGGGGGTACTCCGGGAGTATGGGGTACCAGGCCCATTGATATGGGCTGTTAGGTCCCTGTACGACCGGTGTCAGAGCTTGGTCCGCATTGCCGGCAGTAAGTCAGGCTCGTTTCCAGTGAGAGTTGGACTCCGCCAAGGTTGCCCTTTGTCACCGATTCTGTTCATAACTTTTATGGACAGAATTTCTAGGCGCAGCCAAGGTGTTGAGAGGATCCGTTTTGGTGGCCTTAGAATCGCTTCTCTGTTTTTTGCAGATGATGTGGTCCTATTGGCTTCATCAGATCGTGATCTACAGCTTTCGCTGGAGCGGTTTGCAGCCGAGTGTGATGCGGCCGGGATGAGGATCAGTTCCTCCAAATCCGAGGCCATGGTCTTGAGCCGGAAAAGGGTAGCATGCCCTCTCCGGGTCGGGGAGGAGGTCCTGCCCCAAGTGGAGGAGTTTAAGTATCTCGGGGTCTTGTTCACGAATGAGGGAAAACTGGAGCGTGAGATCGATAGGCGGATAGGTGCAGCATCCGCAGTGAAGCGGGCGCTGTACCGGTCTGTCGTGGTGAAGAGAGAGCTGAGTCAAAAGGCAAAGCTCTCAATTTACCGATCGATCTACGTTCCCACCCTCATCTATGGTCATGAGCTTTGGGTTGTGACCGAAAGAACGAGATCTCGGATACAAGCGGCTGAAATGAGTTTTCTCCGCAGGGTGTCTGGACTCTCCCTTAGAGATAGGGTGAGAAGCTCAGTCATCCGGGAGGGACTCGGAGTAGAGCCGCTGCTTCTCCACATCGAGAGGAGCCAGTTGAGGTGGCTCGGGCATCTGGTTAGGATGCCTCCTGGACGCCTCCCTGGTGAGGTGTTCCGGGCATGTCCCACCGGGAGGAGGCCCAGAGGAAGACCCAGGACACGCTGGAGGGACTATGTTTCTCGGCTGGCCTGGGAACGCCTTGGGATTCCCCCAGAGGAGCTGCTCCAAGTGGCTGGGGAGAGGGAAGTCTGGGCCTCCCTACTTAGGCTGCTACCCCCGCGACCCGACCCCGGATAAGCGGACGAAAATGGATGGATGGATGGATGGATGAATATTATATTTGAGCCATATTGCCCATCCCTAATTCCTGGTCTCCTTCCTCATGAGGTATTTCAGGCATGTTCTTTTGGAAGGGAACCCCAGAGTGTTCTGAGAACTCTCGGAAAGGATTATGCATACTGTGGCCTGGATACAACTTGTGATCCTCCAGGACGAGCTGGAGAGTGTCTCTCGGCAGGATGTGTGGATACCTCTCCTGGACCATTTACATGGATGGATGGGTGGGGGTGGGTGGATAGATGGATCAATGGGTAGATGGATGGATGAGTGTTTATATGGATGGGATAGTTTTTTTTTTTTTTTTCTCGTAAAAGACAATTGACTTCTAGAGTACCAGTAACTATTCAGATGGTTTCTGTCATGTATGTGACTATCATTAAAAGTAAATGGAACGCACTTAAAATGGACCGCACTTACTGTACATAGCAACTTTCTATCTTATCAAAATACTCACAGCGCTTTACACTACAATCTGTGTCCTCCACACTACACTCTGTGTCCTCATTTACCCATTCATACAGCACTCTACTATTTCTGTACAAAGAATAATCAGTGCTTTATCACATTCATACACTAATGGTACGCACATCGGAGGCAATGAGGGGTTCAGTGTCTTGCCCAGGGACACTTCGGCATGTGACTGCTGGTAAAAATGAACCCCAAACTCTTGCACTGGAGGGCGACTGCTCTTATCACTCATCCACAGCCACCCTTAAGTAAATATAAGTAATCATCCATGATTTGAATCAATATTCAGACTGAACCAAAAAATGTCAGCTTTAATCTGACACTCAGGAGTAGATTGTCATGGGGTATATCATTCTTACTGTGTAGGTTCACTTATTTATTTTGGAAGTGATTTCAAGGTAAAACAGAGCCTGTGGCACAAACAAAGACAGTGTGTTTACTTCAGACTCATGAGAGCAGTTTAGTCTCTCAATCTGACCAGCATCAGGACCTTTAAGGAAAGTACAGTAATTATAAAATTCTGCAGAACCAGGCAGAAACCAGAGACTTGGGATGTGAGGTCCCAGCATCTGGGACTCATTAGAAATCAAGGAATTAATAACTTGTAGCACACTGTTCAACAGGATGCAGTACATCAGAGGGTGTGTAGTTGATTTTGACGTAATGCCTCCTTAGAGGGACAACGTGTCAGAGGTCACATGTTGTGGGTCAGTATAGCAGTCCAGTGGTTTTAATTAAAGCTGCCAGCTGGATGATCTTATTTCCTAGCCTAGATGTCTAACTTATCCTGTTTCCCATTTCTATCTTTTATTTTATTCATATTTTATTTATAAAATTTGTTCATTTTAAAAATACAATACAAAACAATCCCATAAACGATAACATACAAAATATAAAAAATGAAACGTAGCTGAAGGAAGAAAAATCTTATTATATCTGCCCCTTTTTTCAAACAATTAGTTCAATCAAAAATAATCTTCAGAACAAAATGAATAACTTTTATATCTACACTACTGCTGATACATATACAGTATTCTCTGACTAGCCTTATCTAAGGATGCCAAATGTGCCTTATGTGCCTTACTTCATATGCCACTTTGCCTCTATACCAACATCAACTACCTCATACATATACTGTGTACATCAACTTATATGCTGCTGTGCCACTCTTTGCAAATGTCAACGCTAGAAAACTTCAGTTTATTTTATAGATTTACGTTTTTATACTTTTCATACTACTGTACTATGCAAAAACTCAGGACAGTATTACACTTTTATTATTTCATTTTATGCTTATGTTCATTGGGTGTTTGGTGTTTCAGTGTTGGTGTAAATTTTCATACTTTTATACTATTATGAAAAAACTCAGGACAGTATTACACTTTTTTACTATTTTATGCTTATGTTTATTAAATGTTTTAGTGTTTAGTGTTTAGATGGTTACTGTTGCACCGAGGGACTGAGAGAAACGCAATTTCGGTCCTGTGTATGTCCTGTACATATCGCAGTACTGACAATAAAGTTGACTTTGACTTTGACTTTGACAAACACACAGAACGCAGTCAGGGTGATACGTTAATCAGTACCTGCGAGTTTCAGCCCTTTGCGAGGTTCCTAAGGCGGTCTAGGTCTATCCAAAGTGAAAGGTCATAAGGTCAGGCCAATATATAGATGGCCGTAATTCTTCGTGGAAAGCAGCTAGGGACACAATATTTTCAGGGATAGAGAAGGACTCCTAGGTGATGACACCCTAAAAATCTGTAGTCGTTCGATTGTTTCTAGAGGAAGATATAAACATTTATAAATTAAGGCCTTCGGCCGTAACGCTTGCAGGTTTTGGCCTACAGCTTCACGTAGGAAGGTTGTACAAACATGAGCTTAATACCGTTAGAAAGTTATGCTCAAGGGCAATTCAAAGAGACCTGTTTCAACCATTTGCCGTTTCTGCCCTGTGTGATTTTCCTAAGCGGGCCTAGAGCCTTCCAAAATCAAAAGCTTAAAAGGTCAAGGAAAATGCGTATTGACCCAAACACACAGGACGCAGTCAGGGTGATACCCTGATCAGGACCTGTGAGTTTCAGCTCTTTGCAAGGTTCCTAAGTGGGTCAACAGGCCTTCCAAAATGACAAGGTCTTAAGGTCAGTGCATTTTTGCCCATAATTTCGAGTGGGAAGGTCGTACAAAGACAAGCCATATACCGTCGGAAAGGTCTCAGCAAGCCAGATCTGAAAATGTAAGCCCCACGAGGGTACGTAGTTTTTCCAAGCAAGGAGGGAGTTTTATTAATTCACATTGGTATTTCAATATCACAAAGTATTAACTGTGTCCGTCCCATACCGTTCTATGTCCACGAGCATAGAACGGCATCACATGGGCACTGCCAATACTTTATGATATGAATACCTATGTGAATGGCTCGTGCCCGTCTCGTGCCTTCTGGTGCCCATGACCATGCCCCTTTGGTATCGCTCTATGTCCATGTGCATAGAACCGTACCAGAGGGACATGGCCATGGGCATGGAAAGGTACGAGATGGGCATGGTCAATACTTTGCAAAATGGAAATAGCAATGTGAATTGTGTGGCCCACGGCGTCGCGTAGGAAGGTCGTACAAATATGGGTTGCATACCGTTGGAAAGGTCTGCTCAAGGGAAATTCAAGGAGACCTGTTTCAACCCTTTGCTACCTTCCTAAGGGGGGTCTAGGTGTCTCCAAATAAAAAAGGTCAAAATGTCAAGGAAAAAGCATATTGACCCCAAACACATATAATGCAGTCAAGGTGATACGTTGATCAGTACCTGTGAGTTTCAGCCCTTTGCGAGGTTCCTAAAGCGGTCTAGGTCTATCAAAAGTGAAAAGGTCATAAGGTCAGGCCAATATATAGATGGCCGTAATTCTTCGTGGAAAGCAACTAAGGATAAAATATTTGCAGGGATAGAGAAGGACTTCTAGGTGATGACACCCTGAAAATCTGGAATAGTTTGATTGTTTCTAGAGGAAGATATAAACATTTATAAATTAAGGCCTTCGGAGACCGCACTTTTTTTTCTAAGAGGACCTAGAGCCTTCCAAAGTAAAAAGGTCAAAAGGTCAAGGAAAATGCGTATTGACCCCAAACACACAGGACGCAGTCAGGGTGATACGCTTATAAGGACCTGTGAGTTTCAGCTCTTTGCAAGGTTCCTAAGTGGGTCAACAGGCCTTCCAAAATGACAAGGTCTTAAGGTCAGTACATTTTTGCCCATAATTTGCGTAGGAAGGTCGTACAAAGACAAGCCATACACCATCGGAAAGGTCTCGGTGAGCCGGATCTGATAATGTGAGCCCCGCGAGGGTGCGTAGTTTTTCCAAGCAAGGAGGGAGTTTTATCAATTCACATTGGTATTTCAATATCACAAAGTATTAACCGTGCCCGTCTCGTACCGTTCTATGCCCATGAGCATAGAACGGCATCACATGGCACGGCCAATACTTTATAATGTGAATACCCAAATGAATGGCTCGTGCCCGTCTAGTGCCTTCTGGTGCCCATGACCGTGCTACTCTGGTACCGTTCTATGCCCATGGGCATAGAACGGCACCACATGGGCATGGCCAATACTTTATGATGTGAATACCTATGTGAATGGCTCGTGCCCATCTCGTGCCTTCTGGTGCCCATGACCGTGCCCCTTTGGTACCACTCTATGCCCATGTACATAGAACGGTACCAGAGGGGCTTTGCCATGGGCATGGAAAGGCACGAGATGGGCATGGTCAATACTTTGCAAAATGGAAATAGCAATGTGAATTGTGTGGCCCATGGCGTCGCGTAGGAAGGTCGTACAAATATGGGTTACATACCGTTCGAAAGGTCTGCTCAAGGGCAATTCAAAGAGACCTGTTTCAACCCTTTGCTACCTTCCTAAGGGGGTCTAGGTGTCTCCAAATAAAAAAGGTCAAAATGTCAAGGAAAAAGCTTATTGACCCCAAACACATAGGAAGGTCGTACAAAGACAAGCCATACACCATCGGAAAGGTCTCGGTGAGCCGGATCTGATAATGTGAGCCCCGCGAGGGTGCGTAGTTTTTCCAAGCAAGGAGGGAGTTTTATCAATTCACATTGGTATTTCAATATCACAAAGTATTAACCGTGCCCGTCTCGTACCGTTCTATGCCCATGAGCATAGAACGGCATCACATGGCACGGCCAATACTTTATAATGTGAATACCCAAATGAATGGCTCGTGCCCGTCTAGTGCCTTCTGGTGCCCATGACCGTGCTACTCTGGTACCGTTCTATGCCCATGGGCATAGAACGGCACCACATGGGCATGGCCAATACTTTATGATGTGAATACCTATGTGAATGGCTCGTGCCCATCTCGTGCCTTCTGGTGCCCATGACCGTGCCCCTTTGGTACCACTCTATGCCCATGTACATAGAACGGTACCAGAGGGGCTTTGCCATGGGCATGGAAAGGCACGAGATGGGCATGGTCAATACTTTGCAAAATGGAAATAGCAATGTGAATTGTGTGGCCCATGGCGTCGCGTAGGAAGGTCGTACAAATATGGGTTACATACCGTTCGAAAGGTCTGCTCAAGGGCAATTCAAAGAGACCTGTTTCAACCCTTTGCTACCTTCCTAAGGGGGTCTAGGTGTCTC
>JBBPBX010068663.1:0-19062 GCA_038048925.1 Garcialebias charrua
ACAGATCATACCATGTGGGCTTTTACTATGCAGCAGGAACTAGATCTTCAGTGGGAGAATCTGCTGGACTGTTAATAACTCTTGGGAGCGTTTTCCTCTTCACCTGCAGCAGGTGAAGATGCTCTCTATGGAGGATTGGTAGAAAGACGCCAGCAGTCGCTGGGTGATACTGTTTCTACAGAGCACTCTTGTAGGAAGTACATTCTCTGATTGGGCCTTTTTCAGAAACTGAGGTGTTCACACTGCAGGTCAGATTCCCCTCAAATGGACTCCCAGGAAACGATAATCAGATACTCTCTGCACACTGTCTGTGCTTACAATCAGGGGTGGGACCGCTTATTTTCCTGAAGTCGATGATCAGCTAGTCTTTGAGGTGTTGAGGAGCCGATTGTTCCCCCCCTGCACAAAGCAGTCAGTTGTTCCACCTCATCCCTGGTGGACTCCCCCCACCACTGTGGTGTCCGCAAATTTGACAATACAGTAGTGTTGTTGTGGTGCTGTCATGTGTGAAGATGGCATAGAGCAGGGGGCTCAGCACACAGCCCTGTGGAGCTCCCGTTACAGAGAAGTACAAAAAAAAAATTACAAGAGAAATGACAGAGAAGAGTCTCCTCAGAAGCAAAATATAAGGAAATTAGGAAGGATCCTCAGAAGCAAAATATAAGGAAATTAGGAAGGACTCAATCCTTTTGCACACGGATTGTCCAATGTTTGGACACCCCTATATGGAGAAAATATTAACTTTTTCAAACTTACAAAAAAACTAAAACAATCTGGTAAATATAGAGGAGACATACCAATTATTTGGGATACTGCAGGTATCACACCATGTCATTCCTACAGTTAGGTGTTTAAAAATACACTTCACCCTCATTATTGTTTGGTTATAACTGATAGGTTGAGAAAGACCAAAACATGGACCCTTGCTTTTATTTTTTTAATTGCTTCACATAGAAAAAAAGAATACTAATTTGAGAATAATACAAATGAATCAACTCAGAATTTAACCATTTTATTCATTTTCTGTGTTAAATCAAGTTAAAATATGTCAATTTTCTAGTTAACAAATTCTAAAGAAAAACATACTAATGTAAAAACACAAACCTGTCTGGGTGGAGTTTGGGTGGATCTCCAACAAGCCAGACTTTGACGAAATACTCACGACTTAAAAGTTTACAAATGACAAAGCACGGTATTTCAAAGCAATAAAACAGAAGTCAAACAACTGGGCGTCATGTCAGACCTTAAAATTCTTCAAGTTAGGAAAGCTTGTTGCAAGCAACAAGTTGTGTGATGACAGAGCTCAGTACTGATACTCAGAACTCTGCGATGGCCAACAAGTTGCAACCTTAACATAGTTCTTTGAGAAAATAAAAGAAACAATCATTTCAGAATGACAGCTGATGACATTTTCCCAACCCAAACCCTGTGAGGCCTTGGGCACTAAAGTGTGAAAACCACTGAAACAGCTCAACCTTACAGCACATTTATTTTGTCAAGTCCAGTAACGTTCCACCAGGATCCAAAGAACCCTGATAATTTACCATCATGCAACAGCAGGACCATATCTGATTTCCTGTTTCTGCAAAGGAGGGGGAAATCGGCGAGTCTAAAATCTGATACTCCTTTATCTGTTTGACGGCTCTTTTAGCGAGAGCAAGGAGTCTGGTGACGAGCCGGGGTTTCAGATCCATCGATTCACAGTCAAGTTTGTGCTTAGGAGGACATGTGAGAAGTTCTACCCTAAAATCTTTCAACAGCCTCTCGATGTCAAAGTCTTTGTCTGCTACGAGCTGGTCGCCCGGCTGAAGTAAGTCCAAAATTCCTGACACCCTCGTCAACTCCTCGTTGGACAGGAAACCAGGGAACAACTTTGACACAAAGGTGATGGAACCGCAGGGCGCTACTCCAATCAAAGCTTTATATTTGGTGAAGTTTGTGTGATTTGACACTTTTTCAGAGCAGTCGTCATCTGTTTTTCGATCACACCCAATCTCCGTGCTTGCAATAATGACCCTCACATTTTGGCAGTACTGCAGGAGTTTTAAAGGGGTCGCTTGTCTAATTTGTGTTTGCGTCATCCAGATTCCAATCGATCCCAACAACAAGTACAAGTAGTTGGACCACGTGACTAGGATCTGACTTACTCTAGTGAGGCTCAGTCCAAACGTTCTTGCCAAAACTACCTCTTTTTGGCCAAGGCTAAGATGCATGCAAAACATGAAGAACTCATCAATGTGTGGAAGCTTACACTGGGGGCTTGAATCAAAGAGGTTGTCCTCTTCTTTGTTAACTTCACTTTCGTTTGCTTTAAACCAGTACACAAGCCTGGATGCAGTCGGTTCAATAGATGTCCAAAACACTGAAAACACGTATTTTGATGGGAACCTGGTGAAATATCTAAAGTCATCATCAGACACACACCATCTGTCCAGTAATGGTCCAGAGAGGATGCTTGACACAAGCTGCTTTATCTTCGGCACTTCATCTGTTGTACAATCTTGTCCACCTAGGTACAAAATAATAACACTTGTTTAATTACCTGGGTTTAAAAAAAAGTCACAGCCAGTACCGGTACTTAAAAAAACACATTGAAGTTTAGAGAGTCTATGTTTTTTAATCAGCATCATTGGAATGTACAGTGATCCCTCACCTACCGCAGAGGTTATGTTCTAGAGACCCCTGAAGTTGCTGAAAATCCATCAAGTAGCGGTGCTATATTTATTGTATTACACAGATAGGTTGAAGCAGAGCCATATAAAGTGAGAGTTGCGACACTTCCATAGAGTTCCGTTGTAAGAATGGAATGCGGAAGTCACGTGGGTCATGGAGGGGGCGATTTGTTCCAAGGCTCTGGTTACAGTCTGAAGCTGCCTGCAGTAGCGCTCCGTCGCCGCCAGAGGGCGCAGCTCCACAAGTTTTCCATAGCCATTGTTTGGAACGATTGACCGCCTGTCGGTGAGATCAAAGGGTGTCGGAACTCTCTATATATATGGCTCTGGGTTGAAGGCTTTATAAACCCTCCCCACACTCCTAAAAACCTTTTCCACTCTCTTATATACACCAAACTCTCTTAAACACTTTGGCGATGGTGATGACGATGAATGTACAGTACTGCACACAGCATGTACAATACACACAATGTATATTAAAAAAATTGTTTTCAAAAACGTGTTAAAAAAACGCGTTAAAAATGGTAAAAAAACTAAAACAAAAAGGGTTTAAAAAACCTGCGATGTGAAGCCACAAGTAAATCACAATATAGCGGGACGGCTGTGTATATTTTTAAATTTTGTAACTATTTAATTTTACTGGTATATGTTTTCAATAAAAGTTCTTTTGATATACAGTAGTACCAGATTAAATTAGTCAAACTAATTATCTTTGAACTGAAGTTGTTCTATAAATCCTAAAATGAATGGGCTATCCACTTAAAAATTTTCCTTTTTGGCAATATGCAAGTTATTTTTAATAATTTCTTTTTGCGTTTTTACCTCATATTCACACTTTCAGGCCACTAGCATATTGCTAATGCAAGAAAATTAATGCTCCTGTTTACAAATATGAATGTTCCTATTTGTTGCCATGGTGAACTTGCTACTCACAACTGGCTTTGAATGAATGCAATCAGGAACCACACCCTAAATACATTCATTGATATTTCTGGTATACATAGTTCCCATGTGACGTCACATCTGTGTTACTTCCGGGTGGACCCTCATTTCGAAAGGCGGCGCGCTGCCTCTCGACATGAGGCTGACAGCGCAGTCTATGGATGTTCATTTTTCACGTTTTTTTTTTTTTGTTAATTTCTAATTAATTGCAATGGTTACTTCGTGTTGTGTCAGTGGGTGTTCCAGTCGGGTAGACGTTTGGGCAACGCGCAGGTTTCACTCAATCAAAAAAAAAAGTAAACATGAAGGATTTATCTCATCGTAGAAGCTCACAGCTGAGCAGCCTGCAGCCCCAACTCTGCTTGGATCTGCTCTGAAGACATCTGCTTTTGGCCGGTAAACAAAATATTCTACATAAATCATTTTGTGAAACAATGTTAGAGTACAACTGTCTGTGTGTTAGAGCTGTTTTTTTTTTTTCATTAGCAATACCGTCTTGCATGCTGTGGTTAGCTTAGCATCTCGCTAACGCAACAATGGCCTCCTCACGGTCCAGCCGGTCTACCGGGACCGGCGGGGGAGACCGCCCCAGTGGGAGAAGGAGGACGGGAGCCAAGTCGTGCGGGCGACGCGTCGGTCCCATGGGACGTGCCCCCGCAACCGCGACGGTTCCACGCCGTCTGACCTGAGCTCGACGGACCCTCGGCTCCAGTGCTAACAACATGCTAACTTCCAACACGGTAACACTCAAAAGTGCTGGTTCTGGTCCGTGTTCAGCTTGGACTGTTTGTGCTGGCTGTGTGTTATTTTAGTTAAACCTTTATTTAGCTGGTTAGATATGATTGAGACAGTTTACACATCTTTTTTGGATTTAAAGCTGTGAAGCCGGTGTGCGCTCCTTGTAGTAATTAAATAATTAATGATATCAGAGTAACTTGTGACTAGTTGTCCGATTCGTCTGCCATGATTTCTTTCTCAAACTCATTTAACTCCGACCACTGCCATTTTCTCTTGTTCCTTGGTGAAGCTGTGGTAGCTCGTGTTTTTGTCCGTATAATTTGCTCTGGTTGTTCGTGTCTGAGCTCGACGGACCCTCCGCTCCAGTGCTAACTCTATGCTAACCTCCAACACGGTAACACTCAAAAGTGCTGGTTCTGGTCCGTGTTCAGCTTGGACTGTTTGTGCTGGCTGTGTGTTATTTTAGTTCAACCTTTTTTTAGCTGGTTAGATATGATTGAGACAGTTTACACATCTTTTTTGGATTTAAAGCTGTGAAGCCGGTGTGCGCTCCTTGTAGTAATTAAATAATTAATGATATCGGAGTAACTACTTTGTGACAAGTTGTCTGATTCGTCTGCCATGATTTCTTTCTCAAACTCATTTAACTCCGACCATTTTGCTCTTGTTCCTTGGTGAAGCTGTGGTAGCTCGTGTTTTTGCTCTGGTTGTTCGCGTCTGCTTGTTCGCCATCTTGCCTTTCATCTTGCCTTTCTGCCTTTAGATATGGTGCAAAACCGGTATTGCGCAATACTGGGGGCGTGTCTGGGAACTATGTATTCAAGGTAGGTATTCCAACTATAGACTATTTGTCCTTTACACCTGCGCTGTTGTTGAGTTTTATATACAAAATGTATTTATAATTATTCTACTTATTTATATTCTTGAAAATGAGTGCATGAGTCAAACATGTATACGGTAAATAAAGGTTGAATGAATGAAAATACGGTAAATTGTTTTATTGATTGATTGCACCACTCTAATTGCACTGTTTCTTAGTAGGTTTTGTTCACTGAATATTGTATTGATGTTTTATGGTTTATGTTTTTTATGTTTTATGTTTCTATATTTTATGCACCGTTATGCCGAAGCAAATTCCTAGTCTGTGAATCCTGTTCATTGACAATGGCGATAATAAACAGAATCTGAATGTTGTGATAGTGAAAACCCCTCAGTGTTGCTGGGTGTCAGAATAATTGCAGAGCACATATGATAATACAGTTTACACGTGCAATGTGCATCTAAAAAAAATTAGTATATCATGATAAAGTTAAATTGTCTTTGTTAATCACTTTAGAAAGTGAAACTTGTATAATTGCACAGAGTGAAATATTACAAGCCTTTATTTCTTGTAGTCATTATGTTTATTTATTTATTTATTATGATTATGCTTACAAATACAGTAATGAAAAATCAAAATCCATGTTGCATGAAGTCAGTGATGGTTTGGTGCCATGTCCTCTGCTGGTGTTGGTCCACTGTGGTTTCTGAAGTCCACAGTTAACACAGACTCTACCTGGACATTTTAGAGCACTTCATCATGTTGACTTCTGCTGATGAGCTTAATAGAGATGCTGATTTCATTTTCCAGCAGAACTTGGCTCTTGCCCACACTGCCAGTTACCAAAAACTGGCTATGTAATATTCTCATTTTTGGAAACACTGATTTTTTTTTCCATTATTTGTAAGCCATAATAATCAAAATTACAAGAAATAAAGGCTTGAAATATTTCACTCCACTGTAAAATATTAATTTCACTTTCTAAAATGATTGACAATGTTTTTTTCATGATATACATTTTTAGATGCTCCTGTATGTACCGGTATTTATTTCAACAAACCGGAAGTAGGCGTAAACATATCTAGACCGCAATGCGTCGCAAAAATACTGAGTGACTGAGCATGGGCATAAAGGGACCCAGGGGATTGGCGGAATCTGCTTTCAGTAACGAGTCGCTGCTTCATTTCATTCATATTCCTATCAAAGTTAACAGTCAGTCACAGGAACATGCAGGAATGTTATCAGTTATTTATTAGTTCAGCTACTCATCACTCTTACCCGAGAGAGGCTGAGAACAGATGTAATCATGGTCCCGCAAGACGATCGCAGCTCTCTCCATCATGTCCACGGATTGTAGTTTACTGGAAGCACTCTCCATTACTGTGCTGCGACCCTCTGTGGGTTGATGAGATGACTTGTGCACACCATCATCTCTCCTCTTTTTCCTCTGGTACCTAAAATAAAAATATGTGAAGATGTAGCGACACACATAGTAAATAAACATTTACACTGCATCTACTTTTACTGCAGAGCTGTATAAGCCTGCACTACACCAAAGTATGCTAAGACCATGACAACAGAACACAGAAAAAAATAAACAAATACTGTAGTAAAGACAGGCCAAGGCAAATTATCCATACCTTTCCATCTTCACTTGTGATCCCTGACTTTTAGAGCTGGTTGTTCTGTCAAACACAGAAGGTACGAAATCAGGACTTTGATAATCCAACGACATTTCCCCTGAAAATAAAGCACATAGGCATTTGTTTATTAAGAGCTAGCTTATTAGCAACTAGCTTATAGATGCTTTTCACTGACGTCATATCCTGTGTTTTTTTTCTTTTCGGTCAGCGCCATCTTGGTGGACTACCATTTAGCTTTTAGCTACGAGCGAGTATGGACGAATAACAACAAACACGGAAGAAAACATCGAAAAAGCCGCCGACCGACGCAAACGGAGATTACCGGGACACGGAGCGGTACCAGGACACACTGGATGCGAAAGCAAGACAGAGGTATCTGGATAAAATTGGCTGTATTGAGGGCAAAGACCCTTATGAGCTGCCGAAGTCTGTCTGGACCGAGGATGTTTCTACCTGGCCTGGTATTGCTTACCCGGTTATTGTGAATTATATATTACATACACCGAGTGTGTACACACTGGAGGACATGAAAGCATATAAATCTCTGGATGCGCACAATTACTTTGTTTGTGGATTTGTAAGAGATGTGAGAGACACACAAATTAATGGCAAATCTGTTTTGTGTGCAAACGTGAAGCATTCTCAACGAATGAATGAGCCCCCACTGAAGCCATGGCTGGTAGCAGAGACTGATGGCCAAGTGCGTGCTGCCCACACTGCACTTGTATGGCAGGACTTGGTGAGGTTTGCAGCCATGTTTCAGCTCTACTTTTTGCAGTTGAGGCTGCTGTGAAGATTCACAATTCAAAAACAGTGACACAGGAACAAGAAAGACACTGAGCCTTGCGGACTGATTCCAATTAAAAATTTCACAGTGTTGTGGTGCTTGTATGTGGACCAAGTCTCTGCTCTAGCAAGCAAACTCGAGGGTCGTTCTATGAAGATCTCAAAGCAGTCTATAATCACAGCAACTCGCAAACCAAAGTACTTTCTAAATTCCATTGGCATAGTTAATCGGAGCTCAACTCTGTCAGGCCACATAATAAAGACCTTTCATCCTCTGATACAAAACATGGATGACCTGCTGAAAAATTCTACATGCTGTTGATGTGGACACATTAAATTTGAAAGACAAGTCTTTCAGTGGAGCACTCAGGCGAAGTCTCATCAGGGTCAAAATCAGTTTTTGGAATTTTGTTATCTTGCACTTTACTGTTTCTAGAATGAATGGTTCCACTAAAGTGAAGACTGACATGAGTGTTACAAAACTATGGAGTCCTGTGTAATATTTAACCTTCTCTATGTTATGTTTAAAGGACTGTGGTGTAATTGTTGCAGCAGCTAGAGAGTCTTCCAAGTTTTTAATTCTGGTCAACATTTGCTGAAACTCTACTCTCATCTGGTTGCATAATTGCAGTTCTGAACTGGCACCATCACCATTGGTTTCCTCATGAGCAACTCCATCCTGTGGAGGTGTGTGGTGAAGCTGTGGTGGGGGTGTGGGAATTGGAGTCTGTTCCGGTAACGCCGCTGCGATGGCTTCACACTGCTTCTTCTTCTGTCGCCTGCCCTGTGCACGAGCATACCTGTGAACAGATGAACATAATCAGAGTTGTTGAAGGAGGAGAAAAAACAAATAAAATCTCAAATTTGATGCAATTACTTTCAGTCTGAGTCAATGTACAACACACACCTCGTAAAGAAAAAACGAAGCACAACTAAACAACTGTAATATAACTTTGATATGTGATCAACTGCTTTTGCACTTTAAAACTTCTACTTCATAAAACATTGTGTGTGAATGTGTGTCTTATTAAATGATGCAAGAAATTTGTAAAGCGTCTTTGAGGGCCTCAAAAAGAAAGACTAATGCAATATTATTTCTATTATTATTATTATTATTATTATCATAAACAAAAATAACAGGATTGTATGAGATATGGACGTATGTTTAAATCGCATTAGGTGAGCACAGACTTTTTGTGCTTTTTCTATGCAACAAGAAGTACTTGTTAATAAACCATAACTTCACTTTAATTTCTAATGAAACACTGTTAACAGTATCTTTAACTTAACCACAGAGGGTCATAATTATACAAAATATGACTTCCCTTAGCAAAATGAAGTATATTTAAGTATACTTTAAGTATACTAATTTTGAACTAAAATTTAAAGAGTATACTTCCAGTATACTTTTATGTACTTATCTCAGGTATACTTAAAACAAAGTGTACTACGAGTATACTTATTTTAAACCTAAAATAAGGC
This sequence comes from Garcialebias charrua, assembly GCA_038048925.1. NCBI lineage: Eukaryota > Metazoa > Chordata > Actinopteri > Cyprinodontiformes > Rivulidae > Garcialebias > Garcialebias charrua. The sequence goes on from JBBPBX010068663.1 coordinate 9,084, forward strand.
AGTGCACTTTAAGTTTACTTTTTATAAACTACATTAGATATACTTAAGATTAGTATAGGGAAGTATACCTAAAAGTATAAAAAAAGTTTCAAAACTACCGGTAATTAAAATACTTTATACTATAATTCTAAAGTTTATACTTGTACTTTCTTTTTTGTACTCTTTACTTATTTATTCTACAAAGTACTGATACATTATTTTAATCCAATAGCAAAATAAAATGATCATTAATTTATGTCGCAGAATAAGTTTTTCACATAACACATTTGCTTTGAAAAAGTACCTGTTATGAACTTGCATATTCAAGATTATATGGTGCTGGAGTTTAAAAGTTTACAGAAAATAATATGCGCTTCATTGATTTATCTTTATGTACCGGTACCTTAAAAACATACACAGAAACAGAGAAATATTTTTACTTGAATTTATTAATCAACTTCTAGTCTCTCTCGTAAGGGTTTGGCAATGGTGTTATGTACACAGCATTTTCTGTTTCAACAAGAACACATTTTGTTTTAATCATGACAGGCCAGACAGCAATGACACTTTCAGTTTTTTTAACCTCATGAATGAAAGTACTTTGTACATTAATCTGTGAATCTTTACATACAGGCCTGTCTGATTTAGCAAGGACTTCAACTAAAACACAACATAATTTGGCACATGAACAAAAAGCAGAAATCTGATGGAAACATACTTGTTTAAAAACAATTAAGTCTACAATTAAACAAAGGGTTCCATCTTTCAGGCATACAGCACTGTTGTATCTCTTTTTTAGTCTGTCGTAGTTTTGACTGGGACACAGAACTCCATTGATCAAAAACCGGTTGTAAGACCAGAAGCAGTTGCTTAGATTTCCACACAACTTTTCAATAGCAAGCCTGTAGGCTATTTTAAAGCAGTTTTGCACCACAGAATGACCAAAACCTCCGACACTTTCGGTTAGGGCTTCACAATTTTCAGTTTTTCTTTTATGTAAGTAAAGTTCTTCAACAAAAGATTGTACCTTATCATTATCTGGATTGATAGTGTTCTTGGCCCTTTCTGGTAATTCTCTCCACAACAGAAATGTCCTGACTATTTGTGAGGGGACATACTGTGTTCCATTAAAATATTTCATGAGAGTGCCCATATTGGATTCAAATGCAAACGTCGATGTAGCCCATAATGGTCCCCATTGTTTGACACTTTGAGCACTGTGTGTAAGCAAGTGGATATTAAAAGTCATGTTGTATTTCCCATGCAGTCTTTGGAACATGATAATAATTTTTTTTTAAACTAGCTCTGCTATCAAGATGCTTTCAGTCATTATGGTATCCTGCAATAATTTATAAACGCCAAACACTAGTAGGAACAAATGGTTCCAAAATCGTGCAGGGAGCAGGCCTTTTAATACAGGCAGAGAATAGAATAGGAGAAATGCTCGCCACTCTGAAGCTTTCCAGAACTTCCGTTCAGTCAGAGACCTAGGAGTCCTAGTAATCTCTACTGGTGGTTTTATTTTCACAAGTCGCTTGTCAGTTTCATTAAGCTCTTTGCCTATGTACCAAGGGGGATCTTTATTTGTTGAATCAAGCCACAATGTAGAGAGTTGGCGAGTGACTCCAAGGCAGACATTGTGTTGATAGTCAGGAATGAAGCCATTTATCATTTGGAAGTGTCGAAGTTGCATTAAAGGAGATGGCCCTATGACTCCATACACTGGCTCCTCAGTTGTACCCGACATTGCATGGCTAAAATGATCCCTCTCATTTCTAAGTGGTGGTTCAGGTTGTTCATATGGATATGATTTACCGCCTCTGTGCAAGCAAAAATCACATCCATAAAAACCATTGAACTGTTTAGTGTTACGAAGCAATGGACGAGCCACAGAATCAGAACTGCAGATCAGCACAAACACTTTAGAAACATGACTGTGTCCTCTTTTGTCCTGCCAGGAAATACCTTCAGTTTCTAATATTGAAGCTTCTTTAACAAATGGTGTCAGCAATGTCATCATTGATGGCTTAGCTGGCCCAAACCATATTGCTGACAACAAAATGTGCCTTTTCCGTATTTCTGGTTCCAGTTCAATTATCTGGCACTGAATTAGCCAAATGCTGCATTTAGAGCTTTTGAAAACTGGTGCACCATCACAATTCCAAATGAGCGTCAAATCATCTTCTCCTATAACTCCACTGTCACTGTCTCCACTGTCTGGGCAGCACGGTGGCACAATTGGTAGAGCTGCTGCCTCTCAGCGAGAAGGTTGCCGGTTCAAATCCCGGTCCGGGGCCTTTCTGGGTGGAGTTTGCATGTTCTCCCCGTGCATGCGTGGGTTTCCTCCGGGTACTCCGGTTTCCTCCCACAGACTAAAAAACATGCTTGTTAGGCTGATCGGTGACTCTAGATTTACCCTAGGTGTGAGTGTGAGAGTGGATGGTTGTTTGGTGTGAGTGAGACAGGTCCCTCTTGTAAATGAGTCCCCGTGACTCAACGAGGCTAGCCTGTATAAATAAAGGTTGAATGAATGAATGTCACACAATTTCTGGTACAGTACTCTTCACCAGACTGTATGTCGGTTAAAACCCCAATGGATATGTATTTTCCAGTAAGGCTGACATCATGTTCCTGCAGAAGTTGTTTGATCTGTGTATGGAGTGGAATTACAAGAAAGAAGAAGCCATTTTTTAAACTTCTGATGGCATCAAACTCAGTGTTGCAAAAGGTACAATGAGATGGACAGTGTGCACTAATGCCAAGGTATGCTTTACATTTTTCACCATTAAAGTGAACTTCAGACAGGGACGAACCTCCAAATTCTTTGTGGAAAAGGTAATGCGAGGGTGGAATCAGACCTGGAAACATTAGGTTGAACATTTCCAGTAAATGAGTTAGTGCTTTGCCTGTTAAATTGTTCCGCAGCACATACGACATGAGCATCAATAAACTTTCTCCCTTTGAAACAGGTGCACCAGGATACAGGGGCTTGTCACCATCTGCTTGGTCTTCACTGCCCTATAGGAAAAAATATATGAAAAAAAAAACATGTATAAATGTAAAGCAAACTTAATGAATAATGTCAGTCTAGCATAAAGTATTTTTCACCTTATAACTCACATCATGGTGCATTGGCTAAATATTGATTTTCCTAAAGTTTACAAAAATTAATTTAAAAAGGGGTTTTGCAGTCTTGTTGTTTAACATATTACACTTGTTATACCTTTCTATTTCTGAGCTGAATTTGAAATTTCCATTTAAAATTGTATAAATCTACAATATTTGGACTAAAAATATAGAAAAACGTCTTTGTGTGGCTTGAGTTCAACAGTGGCTACAGTATTTGAATTTTCCTATTTTTTCAAACTGCTGCCTTACTTGTGCTGCATGCTGTCACAATGCCCTGCATTTGGGTATAAACTTATTTCTATTATATTATTGTTATTATTCTAATTTGTAAGCTGTAGTAGTATTGTGTCTAAATGCTATAATTGCACCTAATGAACCCACAACAACAACGGTACTGCAAATTCTATTGAACTACTGTCTACATACCACTGGAAGTTCTGCAGTGTTTTCTCTAGTTGTATTCCCCTCCATCACATCGTCATCAGCATGTTTTTCATCTTGATTATTAGCAGCATCAGTCAAGTCTTCATCAGAATATGACAGGGCTTCTTCATTCTACAGGTTGGAAGAAAAGACTGCATTAAGGAGGAGACAAATGAATATAGAAAATACATATGAACCTCAACTTGCAACAGTGCATTTACCTCAGAATTGTCCACATCCCACATGCTTATGGTAGGATTCTCAGTGTGGGGCTCATCTTCATTGTCACTGCTGGAATTGATGTCTTCCTCTCCACTTGTCGAAGTGTTACTCATGTGACAATCTGTGTTGAAGTCATCATGACTGGCATTCTACAGATTGACAATAGAAGGACAAAATGGATCACAAATAAGCTGTTTAAAACGGCCTTTTTTACACAATGGGATGGGTTGCATCTGGTTAGGATGCCTCCTGGACGCCTCCCTGGTGAGGTGTTCCGGGCATGTCCCATCCGGAGGAGACCCAGAGGAAGACCCAGGACACGCTGGAGGGACTATGTTTCTCGGCTGGCCTGGGAACGCCTTGGGATTCCCCCAGAGGAGCTGCTCCAAGTGGCTGGGGAGAGGGAAGTCTGGGTCTCCCTACTTAGGCTGCTACCCCCGCGACCCGACCCCAGATAAGCGGAAGAAAATGGATGGATGGATGGGATGGGTTGCCAGCTGGGCTTTTTTTGGGCTTTTTTTTTTGAAAGAGCGAGTCGCTTGTTTGTGCTTGTTTTGAAGGAGCTGATCGCTTCTTTCAGTCTGGAGATCTGGCAACCCTGATACTAGCAATAACAGCATTGTAAGAGGGGGACAGTTGAGCCCGGAGGCCTCCACCTCTGTTTAATGATGGACGGTTTCTTTTCACAAAGATGACCTCCTTTACTCCTCTCAAACCATTGTTCCTCTCTATCAAGGATGTGAACATCTTCCTCCCTGAAAGAGTGACCGCTGGCCTGGAGATGAGTGTAGACTGCATAGTCCTGACCTGATGATGTTGATCTTCTGTGCTGGGCCATCCTTTTGGCCAGTGGCTGTTTAGTTTCCCTGATATAAGATTGATCACAGCCCTCCTGACACTGAACAGCATACACAATATTGCTGTTTGTGCCGGGGGACTGGATCTTTGGGATGAACAAGTCTATATCAGTGCTATATCAAGTCCTGTGGGACAAAGTATCAACCCTCTCTCTGTGTACTGTATATCCAGATAAATATATGTATACACACACACACATCATATATATTCATATATATATACAGTATATATAAACAAAAGAGCTTTGGCTCAATCTTGCATGCTGAATAGGTCGGTACAGAGTGGAAAAAACGGTTTTGCTTCAGACCAACTCTGCTGAGGATAACATTACAGAAAGTGAGGCAGTAGTGTCAAAGTAAAAATGCTATTATTAGTGTAGTGGTGGATATGAAAGGAAATGCATGTACCGTACCGTACTACAAGCATATATTTGTGTTGTTCTTGGAGACCACAAAATCAAGGTTTGGCCAAAATCTAACAGTTACACTTTCAAGTTCAGTTTTGTATCTATTAACATCAGCAGGAGACAAAGTTTCCATCAACTACTCAAAATACTGTATAAACCAGGCTCATGTCATCATTACCTGCTGAGTGGAGGACCTTCCGTCTCTAACATCTCTGTGGGAAGCAACAGACTGATCCCTGAGATCTTGCATGTTGTCCTGTAGTTCTGCTCAGCCCTGTAAAGGTAAAGTGTTAACATCAGTTATAACTCTAATCATTTTATTGTCCATGAGCATACTGAATGCACTTTTAACATCCATCCATCCATCCATTTTCTTCCGCTTATCCGGGGTCGGGTCGCGGGGGTAGCAGCCTAAGTAGGGAGGCCCAGACTTCCCTCTCCCCAGCCACTTGGAGCAGCTCCTCTGGGGGAATCCCAAGGCGTTCCCAGGCCAGCCGAGAAACATAGTCCCTCCAGCGTATCCTGGGTCTTCCTCTGGGTCTCCTCCCGGTGGGACATGCCCGGAACACCTCACCAGGGAGACGTCCAGGAGGCATCCTAACCAGTATCAACATTTAAACCAACTTTTAACATAGAAACAAGAAAACAAAGAAACTAAAATGAATAATAAAAATTATTTCCGTTATTCTTCCCACACCAAAATATTGGCCAGCTGATAAGAAAATAATGCACTAAATACAGCAACAAACTGAGAAATCATTAAACTATTTTGCATTTAAAATTATTCCTTTTGAGACAGATAAAACGTTATGGGACGTGAAATTCTAAACACATGTACTAATGCAGACTGACTTTAATTTGCGATTAGTTTTATAAAAATATACAGTATAGTAACACAAATTTAAGAATCAACATTTCATCCTCCAGCTTCCTCCTCCTCTGCAGCTGAGAGCTGAACCTAATGCAGGTATTTGTCTTTCTTCTTTTTTTTTTAATGAAGCAAATATAACAAACACCACAAGAAATAACAGCATAACTTGTTATGCTGTTATTTCTTACACAATGAAATAAAAAAAGACAAGTTACCAGGGGGAAAAAAATAAAATAAAAAAATAGCTTAAAAATATTGTATTTCAGCCTGACATTTTCAGACAAGTGTTCTTCTTTTTTTTATTATTATTATTAAACCGGCAAAACGATATAAAAGTGCAAAAAATGTGCAAATGAACACTTAATGCATTAGACATGTGAAACTCTCTAACCTCACAGCAGCCTAGCTAGCTAGCTAGCTCAGCTATAGGCTGCTGGTGATGTGTTATGATCGTAAACATTAAACATGAAATCGTTGCAGACTTCATTCTGATACTTACTTTTTATTTCCATCTGTGCCTGGTACTTCTTGGAATTTCTGCTTTGTAATCCTCCAAATATCTTTGATAAGGTCCTCGACGTTTCGCCATGTTATTTCCGATGAGCTAACAGCTACCTTCTTTGTTGTTCTCGGTTTTAAAATATCGCGTGACTTTAACTTTCACTTCTCGTTCATGTGACCACCTCCCTCCCCGGCAGCCAATAGGGAACCAAATTTCAAATTTCCCGCACATTTTCCTGCGTCTTCTTTTTCTCACAGCGAGGACGAGGAGGACAAACAAACAAACAAGTCTCATCGTCGGAAAAAGCGTTTTTAGGATTGGCTTCACAAAATGGCATTTGCCATTTATTACTTCAAGGACAAGACTGTGGAAGTTGGGAAGACTTTGTGGATTACTGAGGACCAGCGACAATGTCCAAAATCAATGCCCTGATTTGGAAGATGAAGATGGATGGATGGATGGATGTAAAATGAAGGCAGAAAAAAGTCAGATCCTCCTGCCTATTTTCCAGCAAAGGTTTTATTGTTTGGTGGTAAGTTGTGGAATGTCTGCTTTCTTGATAGCACTTTTTTTCCTCTTGCATGTGTTCGGTATCGCTTTTGGAATTTGTCAGTCAAGCTTTTTTTAATGTGATGTTTGTTACACAGATAACTACAGTGATCTCTGCAAGAAGAGACAAGCATTTATAGAAGGGGAAGATATCTGGCAAGAAACACCAAAGAGAAAGTGTAAGCCAAACAACAAGTGGAAAGATGTGGAACAGGAAGATCATGAAGTTCAACCAAAGAAGGTAGCTTCATCAATAAATATTCTGTTTCAGAACTGAAGTAGAAAAAGTGCAGTGAAAATACAAATCTAAAATAAATTCTAATTTTGACAGAAAAAAATAAGAGCAACCAGTACAGAAACAGAATCGGCGAACCGTATAAATGAGCTGAAGAGGCAACTGGAAAACAAGACTTCAGAGGTAAAAATATTAACTATATTAACTATATTTTAACTTTGAGTTGATGCAATAACCTGTGTGAGTTATGCTGCCACATGATTCTTTTTTGTTGTTGTTTTGTTGTTTTTGTTTTGTCCTGTAGATGTGTACCAGTAACTCCAATGAGGCATCATCAGACGAGGAGCAGCTGCCCAGAAGCTGGAGTGTGGCACAGGACAAAATAGAAAGGCTTCAGGCAGAAATTAAGAGACGACCGTGTGGATGAAATGTTAGATGCCATGAGAGGTAATTTCTTGAAAGTAATTTAAGTGAATGATAAGACTTTTTTAAAACTGTGGAAAATGGAGAACACCTTGGTTGAATGTTCTATTTGCCTTATTCAATGTCCTCCTACTTCCTGTTCCTCCTTAATTAGTTCAGCTCTTCAATGCACAAATGACTAATGTAATCTTTATTTTTAATGGTCTCAAAACACAGTAGTGACAGTTTTTGTTCCTTTGTCCCCTGTTTTTATGTTTTTTTACAGAGCTTCCAGCTGTTGTGAAACAGCTGAAAGATGTGCTCAGTCAGATCTCAGCTCCTGCATCCAACCAGTCAACACCCACACCATCTGTACAGTCACCAGTTGCTCCGTATCTTCAAGTGCTGTCTGACCCGGATGACATGGTAATAACCTCTGAATGCATGGATACTGTATGTTATTGATCCATGTAGAGAATAATTTGAAATACAATTTCCTTCTACAACTTTTGATTACACACAAACTAGAAAGAAAATGCCATTAATGATGGATAATTCGGAAATAAAATTATGCCCCCAGATGATGGTATAAATCAATAGAATATAGGCTTAGACATATTCAATGCATTGATGAATATATACTTTATATTTCCAAATACGGTACTGTAAATGTGTAATCATTATTTGGAATGGATAATGACATTTATATGTTTTTAGGTGCATCTTGTGCCAGACCATGATGTGCAAGTCCCAAGACGAAAGCTAAGGTCTCTACGAACTACAAACTCAGCTGTGTTTGTTGGAGATCTCGCTGTGCTAGTCCACGGTAGAGAAGTGTTGTCCAGTTCCAGTTTGACTGGGAGGCAGTCAGGGGCCCATAAAGATCTGGAGTCAAAGCCACCATTGGACAACACATTGCTTGACGCTATACTTGGTGAGTGCATATAATGTTGGACAAGAATCATTCTAAAATTAATTCCTACCGTTTTCTCCTTTTTATGAATAATGTTCCATGAGATTCTCTGATCAGGTTAATGCGTATTGCGATACAATCACCTATAAATATCAATCACTAACATATTGATTGAATTGGATTTGAGCACTACAGGCTACATGATTTGGGAAAACTGAGTCATAAAACCAACTTAAGTTAGATATAAAACTGTTTTACCTTTCTTTTTCAAGGGAAGAATTAAGATAATTTGCAGCACAATGCAGCAACTATTCAGACAAAAAGTAAAGCACTTAAAGGAGCTGTATGTAACTTTTCTAACAATATATTTTTAACATATTTCTTCACTCTGTCACTACCTCCTGACATACCCGGTACTGATTTTAGACAAGTAACTAGTCTCTGAAAAAACTATTGTCCCCTTGCTTCTCTGAAAGCATTTCTAAAAAGCCACAGTGACCCGCCGTTAACCAGCCAATAAAAACAGAGTTTGTAACCAGCCAATAAAAACAGAGCTTGAATTCGAATCAGCCAATAAAAACAGAGCTTGAATTTGAATTTCAGCAGAGCAAGGGGTAACAGAGCCATATGGCTCTGAGGGGAAGGGACCAGAAACGTGTCTCTGTTCAAAATTTTCCTAAGTTCCAGCGTGTTCCAGAAATTACATACTGAACCTTTAAATTTACCAGCTATTACTAACACAATCTTTTACAGATTAGAAACATTAACACTCTACACAGGCTAAATTGTGCAACAGGTCAAACAAAATTCAAAACATTGCGTAAATCAAATATTAAATGAAGTTTTCAATAAAATTCAAATGCAGGTAGATATTAAGTTATTAAATAAAATATCGGAGACCACAACTTAGTTTCGTGTTATTGTTGTTCTTCTGTTTCTGCTGACTTAGAGCTGGTGCTAATTATTGACTGATGCCTGTACATGTTTTATCATAAATGCTTTAACTGGAATGTAATTGTTCTATAATTCTTTCGTCTTTGATAATTGTTGAACAGCACCTTGTGAATTTCATTTCTGCGAAAGGCACTCTATAAATAAACTTTTACTTACTAATAATACGGTAATTACCGAATAATAATAATATTTATACATTTATTGTGCATCACTCGTGAAAGCAAGAGATTTATTTTAAGGAGATGTTTGATGTCATAGTAACTATGCTGAAACAATGGTATAACATTAGAGTAATTTTTTTGTGTGTCTTTTTTCATTCAGTCTACACCAACGCAAAGTTCCCTGACACCACCATGCAGGATGTGAGAAGAATCATAAGGAAGAAATGCAACAACATAAACTATGTCAAGAAACAAAATGAAAAGAAGAACTAATCCAGTAAGAATGTTTTTTTTTCTCTTTTTTTTTTTTTTTTTTTTTTGTTGAAAGAAGTGAATTTTTTTTTTCCGGGTGTGCAATTTTGTTCCGGATGTGCA
>JBBPBX010068665.1:0-15000 GCA_038048925.1 Garcialebias charrua
GAGTTCTGATGAAAACCAGGTAAACACCTTAATATACTGCATGGGAGATGAAGCGGATGATGTCCTGAGAGGATTAAAGCTAAACGATGCAGACCAGCGCCAGTATGAAAAAGTGAAAGAGGGTTTCCAGAACTTCTTCATACTCAAGAAAAATGTTGTTTATGAACGCGCACGATTTAATATGCGCAAACAAGAGCCAAATGAAACAGTGGATGCATTTGTTACAGCCCTGCATGCATTAGCTGAGCACTGCAATTATGGACCGCTCCACGATGAATTAATAAGAGACAGAATTGTGGTGGGCTTAGCAGACATCAGACTGTCAGAGCGTATGCAAATGGAGAAAAACTTGGACTTGGAGAAAGCTGTAAACATGGCAAGACAATCAGAAGAGGTTAAAAAGCAACAAAGTGCTCTGAGATGTGAAGCCAGTGGAATGCAGACAAGTGTCAGCTCTGTTGATAGAGTTGTTAAAAGCAGACAACAGTTTGATAAATCCAAATATAACAAGTTTAAAAATAATAAAAATGCCAAAACACATCCACAGGTCGACAGCAGAAGCACATCAAGTACAAAGTGTTTCAAGTGTGGAGGCTCCCCTCACCCTAAATATGAGTGTCCTGCTAATGATGCAAAATGTAATTTCTGTGGGAAGAAAGGACACTATCAGCGTGTGTGCAGATTCAGCAAAAAGGTGCAAAGCATCGAAGAGGATGAAGAGGAGGAAGAGGAGGAAAGTTTCTTCCTTGGAGCTGTGACCACAGAAAATCAGGCATGGTCAGCTGATATAAAGATAAATGAGACAACACTAACATTTAAACTTGATACAGGTGCAGACGTCACAGCCATGGCTCAGAAAGATTTGAACAGACTGTTTCCCAGTGCTGAAAAACCTGCTCTTCTCAAACCAGTGAAACCTCTGTTAGGCCCTGGCCGAACACCACTGGATGTTGCAGGTTACACAAAATTACAGCTTACCTACAGGGACAAGAGTACTACAGAAAAAGTCTACGTTGTTAAGAACCTCACCACACCACTGCTTGGTCTGCCTGCCATCACAGCTCTTGGTCTTTTGGTGCGTGTGAACTCTATATCAATGGACACTGTAAAAACTGTGTACCCCAGGCTCTGCACTGGACTAGGTGAGGTGCAACACACATACCGCATTAAACTCAAACCTGATGTGGTTCCATACTCACTCAAAGCCCCTAGGAGAATTCCTCTGCCTTTAGTAGGAAAAGTAAAGGAGGAACTACACAAAATGGAGGAGCTGGGTGTCATCAGCCGGGTGGAGGAACCTACAGATTGGTGCGCCGGCTTGGTGGTTGTCCCAAAACCAAACAGTTCTAGACTGAGACTGTGTGTGGACTTTACGGGACTAAACAAGTATGTTTGCAGAGAAAAGTATGTACTACCATCAGTTGATCAAAGTCTAGGAATGCTGGCTGGAGCCAAAATATTCAGTAAACTGGACGCCAATATGGGGTTTTGGCAAATTCCCTTATCGAAGGATTCAGCCAAGCTCACAACATTCATAACACCGTTTGGGCGATTCCACTTTAATCGCCTCCCCTTCGGCATCAACTCTGCCCCCGAGCACTTCCAGCGCATAATGGCGGGGGTTATTGAAGGACTGGAGGGAGTGATTTGTCACATTGATGATCTGCTGGTGTGGGGACGCAACCAGGAGGAACATGATGCCCGTCTCCATGCCACACTGCTAAGGCTGGAAAAAGCAGGTGTAACACTAAATGTGGAAAAATGTGATCTCTCACGGAGCAAAGTTTCCTTCCTAGGTCACATCATCACAGATTCAGGCATCAGCCCTGATCCAAAGAAAACAGAGGCCATTACAAACATGAAAGAACCAAGTAATGTGTCAGAACTTAGAAGTTTTCTGGGCATGGTGAACCAAGTGGGCAAGTTCATTCCCCATCTGGCCGAAAAGGACAAAGCCCTGCGTGATCTATTGTCAAAAAGAAACAGTTGGTACTGGGGCACGGACCAGGACAAAGCATTTAAAACTCTAAAAGAGGCTTTAACGTCAACTCCAGTACTGGCCATGTATGACCCAAACAGAGACACTAAAGTTTCGGCAGATGCTTCATCATATGGACTGGGAGGAGTTCTTCTCCAGATGTGGGAGGAAGGCTGGAGACCGGTAGCTTATGCTTCGCGGTCACTTTCTCCAACGGAGCAACGTTACGCACAGGTGGAAAAGGAGGCTTTAGCCCTTACATGGGCGTGTGAACGTTTTCGTGATTTCCTCATAGGGAAACACTTCTGCTTAGAGACAGACCATAAGCCTCTCATTTCCCTGCTGGGAGAACAAGCGTTGGACCTTCTTCCACCAAGAATTCAGCGTTTCAGGATGAGACTCATGCGCTACGTGTATGATATACAGTACGCTCCAGGTAAATCACTCTGGACAGCAGACACATTGTCCCGTTCACCAATAAAAAGACAGATGTCTCAGTTAGACAAAGAACTAATGGAGGACACTGACATCTATGTGGACAACATCATTGCAACTCTGCCAGTTAGTTCTTCATATTTGGACACACTTAAAGAACAGCTACAGAGTGACAACATTTGTGCACGTGTCATGGAGATGTGCACACAAGGATGGCCAATTCATGCAAATCAGGAACCACTGCTGAGAAATTACTGGCCGGAACGTGCCACTCTCACTGTGAAAGATGGTTTGTTGCTGAAAGACTCACGACTTGTTATTCCCTCAGCGATGCGCAATGCTGTGTTGGAAAAGCTTCATGAGGGACATCAAGGGGTGGTTAAGTGCAAAGCCCGGGCTCGTCAGTCAGTGTGGTGGCCCGGACTCAGTCAGCAAATAAATGAAATGGTGTTAAAATGTAGAACATGTATACAGGAAAGGCACAACCATAGTGAACCACTCATGCCTTCCCAACACCCTGCCCGCCCATGGCAAAAATTAGGCACAGATCTTTTTGAGTTGGGAGGGAAACAGTACCTTCTTGTTGTGGACTATTTTTCTAGATATGTGGAAATTGCTCTTCTTAATGGGTCAAAATCAAATGATATTATAATTAATCTTAAGTCCATTTTTGCCCGACATGGTATTCCTGAGATCCTAATGTCAGATAATGGACCACAGTATTCTGGGCGAGTCTTTGAGTCTTTTGCTGCCTCATATGGGTTCGAACACATCACTAGCAGCCCAAGATTTCCGCAGAGTAATGGGGAAGCGGAGCGCTCAGTACAGACTGTGAAAAACCTGTTAAAGAAAGCAGCAGATCCCTATTTAGCTCTTCTTGCTTATAGAGCTACACCGCTGCAGAATGGATACAGCCCTGCAGAGCTCCTAATGGGCCGAAGATTGCGCACAACGCTACCAGCACTTCCCTCTACTTTGAATCCTGCACTGCCGGACAGTGTCGACCTGGCTCAAAAGGAGAGTCAAAGGAGGAGGATGGACATGGCAAACTTCAACAGGCGCCATCGGGCAAAACCTTTGTGTGACCTATCACCGGGAGAACAAGTTTGGGTTACAGATGCAAAAACACCTGGGACTGTGATCCAAAGTCATGCCACACCAAGATCCTACATGGTGGATTTACCCCAGGGATCGGTGAGGCGTAATCGTTTGCATCTGATCCCATTACATTCGGCTCTGCAGGATGAGACTGTGAGAAGGGGGTTAAAAGAGGTTCCTACAGAGCAGTCTTCAGTGGTGTCATCAGCTGTTACTCCTGTGGAAAAGGATGTTGTGAGAACAAGATCAGGTAGAATAGTTATAAAGCCTTCTAGACTGGACCTTTAAGATAGAGAAGGAAAAGAGAGAGAGAAGAAAAAAAAGTTAGAGTTAAGTTAGAGTTAAAAGGACTGATAGTTGAAGAAACAGGTTGTATATAAGTTACAGTTATTTTATGTTGTGTTCCTAGCCTGTAAAAGGAAATGAAAAAAAAAATGAAACAAAATGGTTCCCTATTTGTTAAAAGGGGAGATGTGGTGTTCATGATAGTAACTGGTATTAACGAGTGTTCTTGAACGTGACACACACAGGATGTGACGTGTTTATGCAGCACGAGGCAGACGTTGATCTGACTAATAAAGTGAGTGTTTGCCAGCACATGAAGTCCCACGTATTTGTTCTTAAATGTAAGAACGCGACAAACTCTCAAACTGCTCAAAATCTTCATCAGCTGTTTTTTTTATTTTGTGGTGTATCTTCTCAGCTCCAGTCTCCACTTTTCTTTTGAATAAAGACAATGTTTTTCTCTGCATGATGGTCAAGTTTTGATTTCGTTTGAAAATGTTAACAATTTAGTTGTTCTCACGGTTTTTATGTAAAGGTTTGTAGATGGTAAGTGATTTATTGTTCGTCCTGTCCCAATACAAGCAGAGGTTTTTAATATTAGTGCACCACCTTTGCAGAATGATCCAGTCTATTTAATCGAACGCACCAATCCCCTTGGCAACCACTGTGTTTTGGAGATAAACGCACGAGGTCTCTCATGTAAATTAAATGAAATCTCTGGTCATAGCAGTGTTCTCTAGCTGTGATGTGTTGTTGAAATTGAGCGGAATTACATGAAATACAATTAGTTCATCTCTCTTTGCTTTTACTTAGGATATTTTGTAACAATGTTGTAGCGGAGTACTTCTAAAGGATGGCAGTTGACGAAAGCTTTGAACTCCGAGCGGTGCAAAAGCTGGAGAATTGAGGCTGTAGCATAACGCGAACAGTTCAGAAACAATATGAAGTGAGAAAAAAGCTATTTATTAACTTACTAAGTCATGTTTTTGACTGTTCATTGTTAGAAAAACGTTGGTTACGTACCGTAACCCCAGATTCTATGAGTAGTTAGCGGAGCCCTTTGGCTCCGCCTATTGGAAGTCTCCCCCCGCGCGTCAGCGCCTACTGAAAACCTTTTAGTCCACGCCCACCTACCGGATGGGCCCACCCCTCGGGTCGATAAAATCCCTCGACCGGGGTGAATCTATCTCCAAATATAGCTAATTCATTCAGCCATTTGGAAACAGCGTGGCCCAATAGCCAAAGGGCTCCGCTAACTACTCATAGAATCTGGGGTTACGGTACGTAACCAACGTTCTAGTGTCGTAGTTAGCTCCGCCCTTTGGCTCCGCCTATTGGAATAAAGGGCGTAGCAGGAAATAGTCCATGCCACGCTGGATCCCACCAATGAGGAGCATCTGCTCTCCCATTTCCAATAAGCACGTCCTTCCTCATGCAAGAGGAAAGGCAGGTGGTGGGCTGGAGGAAGGCCTGCAGGCCTTTAAACAACCTCCAGACGTGCTCTGCTGCTGTGCAGCAAGCCACAACACTGAAAGATATTGTTTGATGTTGTGTTTTTTTTTTTTTTTTTTTTGCACATAGACAAGGAGAGGAACACTCTCCGACTGCAAAACAAAAATAGTGTAACGTCAACTGTTGCATGAACTATGTACAGAGGAACAGTTAAACATTAGGAGGTGCACTCCCACTACTTATCCAGGACTCCCAGAACTGAATGAGTCATAGAAAAAGTAGACACATCCCGTAAACAAACGGGTAAGAACAGGACGAGCTCCAAGCTGCGGCCTGACAGATGTAGCTGACCGACATCCCACCGTGCAGAGCTGTAGACGAAGCCATAGCTCGCGTCAAATGAGCTCGCAGAGACGCAGGAGGCTCCTTCCCCTCAGCTTTGTAGGCCTCTGATATGGCTTCACACAGCCAGTGAGAGAGGCGCTGAGAGGACAGAGCCCGACCCGCTGAGTTGTCCTAATGGACAAACAAACTTTGAGAGCGGCGTACACTCGTTGTGCGTGCCAGATAAGCTCTGAGAGCCCTAATTGGGCACAGCAAGTGTGACCTAGCTTCCTCCTCTGAAGCATGAGGAGGGAGATGGAAACCACTAAGAGTTATTGTCCGAGATTTAAAAACTGCTGGTGAGCGACTTGGGATAAAACCGGATTAGGCCTCAAAGTCGCTGAGCTGCCATCAGGTTTAATTTGTAAACAAGAGGGAGCTATGGAAAGTGCAGAGGTCACTCACCTTCTTTGCCGACGTGAGTGCCAGCAAAAAAGCAGTTTTTATGGACAAAAACTTAATTGACACCTCCTCTAAGGGTTCAAAGGGGGCTTTGGTTAAAGCACCCAGAACTAGTGCCAGATCCCCCTGAGGTGTGATGTCACGCTTCAAGGGTCTAAGGCGTCTAACGCCCCTCAGGAAACGTTTAATCAGAGAATGATTGAATAACGTCCTGCCACCAAAACCCTCGTGACATGATGAAAATGGCCGCCGCGTACACTTTTATCGTGCTAAAAACTAGCTTTCTCTCCAACAGCAGTTGCAGAAAAGCCAGGACAGAGCCAATGTCACATGCTGTGGCCTCGATGCCTCTGTCCCCGCACCACCGCTGAAAAGCTGCCCACTAGACGCATAAAGCGTAGTTGTGGGCGGGTCACGGGCGTCCTGAATCGTCCGGACCAGGACTGGGGTGAGGCCTAAGTTTGTTAGGCGGCACCGCTCAGCTTCCAGGCCCAAAGGCATTGGCCTATTTCTGGGAAATGCCTGATCGCCCCTCCCGCCTGGAGGAGAGCATCCTCCCTCCATGGCAGCTGCAGGGGACTGTCCACTACCAGCTGCTGCAGGTCTGGGGACCAGGGTGCATATTTGCACTCTGGAGTCACCAGGATGAGAGACAGTTTCTCCTCCCGGACTCGTTCTAGCACTCTTGGAATGAGAGGGACTGGTGGAAAAGCGTAAGCTTCTTTTCTGACCACCATCTGAGCGCAAAAACGTCCACTCCCAGAGGGGGGTCGTCTTTTGGGTTCAGTGAGCACCAGAGTGCACACTTCCTGTTGCTTCGGGCTGCAAAAAGGTCTATTTCTGCACGACCGAATCTGGCCCAAATCTGATTTATTAAGTCTGAGTGGAGAGACCAGTCTCCCTGACGTGGTCCCCCTCTCGACATGATGTCCGCTCCCACGTTCAGCACTCCTGGGATGTACACTGCTCTCAGAAGCCGTTTACGCATTTGCCGGCCCTCCCCGGTCCCGCTCGTCTCTGGTTGGCCCAGAGCCAGCTCTGGCCCGCCCTCGTTGATTGCGCACTGTCCGGAGAGCAAGCCTTGAAGTGGGTGGGGTGTTCACTTGACGTGGGTGGGCAGTTCTTACCGAAAAGCTCAGAATGCGAATTTTTGGAAAAAACGAAATAAATACTGAGTTTTCATGTGTTTTTTCACTACAGTTAGCAAGTTAAGCATATAAACACACGTTTCCGATCATTTTTATGCACTCAAAAGTAGTTTTTAGATGAAAATAGAGTGTTTTTAGGTGCGCTGGCGAAATTTACGAGCGGACTTCCGGGTTGCGAATTTTTGGAAAAAACGAAATAAATACTGAGTTTTCATGTGTTTTTTCACTACAGTTAGCAAGTTAAGCATATAAACACACGTTTCCGATCATTTTTATGCACTCAAAAGTAGTTTTTAGATGAAAATAGAGTGTTTTTAGGTGCGCTGGCGAAATTTACGAGCGGACTTCCGGGTTGCGAATTTTTGGAAAAAACGAAATAAATACTGAGTTTTCATGTGTTTTTTCACTACAGTTAGCAAGTTAAGCATATAAACACACGTTTCCGATCATTTTTATGCACTCAAAAGTAGTTTTTAGATGAAAATAGAGTGTTTTTAGGTGCGCTGGCGAAATCGCAGTTGATGACTCAACACGCAGCTAGTCACGCCCTCTGGTCTCGCCCCTACACGAAGCAGTCCAGCCCCTGCTGCAAACAACGAATCAAATGTGAGCAGTAAATGACGTGAAACTGGGCCCGTCGGGCCGCGGTCCGATGGAACCACGGTGGAGATGGTTCCAAAACGAGGGCGGAGCCGGGGAAAAAAAGGAAAATGCGGACACGCTGAACCCGGGTTAGAGGGCGGGGCGGGGCCACCCGGGCCTTTAAGGGCTGGTCAATGCGAAAACGGCTCCTGGGATGTACATGTAAACTCCTGGGATGTACACTGCTCTCAGAGAGAGCAGGTTCTGCTGGGCCCACAGGAGTAGCCGCCTGGCCACGCACAGCAGCTGAGCTGAGCGAGACCCATCCTGGCGATTGATGTACGCTGCTGCCACCTGGTTGTCGGTGTGCACCAGTACTGTACATGTTGCTGCTGAACTAATAGAATAAAATGTTCTAAGACCTTCTGGACTGTCATCAGCTCCAGAACGTTCATGTGGAGGTGGGTGTGGCTTGGCCACTTCCCTCCCACCGATTGGGAGAGGCACGTCCCCCTCCCATCCCATCAGAGACGCGTCTGTGGAAACTGGGATGTGAGACGTAGGTGTGATCATGGAGACACCCTCCCTCAGGATGTGGGTGTTTCCCTAGAAACGCAGGTCTGGCCCCACGGATGGGGGAACCAGCACCATCCTGCGTTTTTGATATACTGGGTCCACGCGCAGGTTGGTAAACCACCGCTGGGCCGTTCTCCTGTGTAATAAACCCAGATTTAATACCACATGATCGGCTGCCATCAGGCCCAGAAGGCGCATCACTGCTGCCGCCATCACCACCTTCCCTGGTTGGACGCGCTTCAGCTGTGCTGTCAGATCGGCTGCCCTCTGCTCTGACAGACGTGCTCTCATCGAGCATGAATCCAGTTCTACCCCCAGGTAAACAATGGATTGAGCTGGGATTACTGAACTTTTCATCCAGTTTACAGCAAATCCCAGGTCCAGCAGGTGTTCTGCTAGTACCCTGGTCTGGACTACTGCTTCCTCTCACGACCTGCTTAAAAATAAGTGGGTCGTCTAGATAAGACAGGATCCACATCCCTGCTGAGGGAAGTGGGCGTATCGCTGCTTCCACACACTTTGAAAAAGTTCTGGGAGCTAACCAGTAGCCGAAAACGAGCCTTTTGAACTCAAACTGGTTCCCCTGGAAGGAAAAACCTCAGGTATTTCCTGTGTTGTGGGATGATACAGTACTCACGTGCCAGTAAGCATCCTTCAGATCGAGGGATGTGAACCAGTCTCCCTTGTGCACATTCCTCAGCAGCTGTTTTATGGTGAGCATGTGAAAAACTTCTCACCAAAATCTATCTGTTGGAAAATGACAGATCTAAAACTGGTCTCGCCCCTCCCTTTTTCTTGGGCACGAGAAAATATAGAGAATAGAACCCTTTGTTCTGATCTCCTTCTGCCACCTTGGAAAACACTCCCTTCGACAGCATTTCTTGAATTTCTGACAGTAGGGAGTTTTGATTTTTGTCTGACAATACTGTTTCCAGTATTCCCTTGAAAGGTGGGGGTTTTGCAGCAAACTGGAGTGCATAACCCTTTCTTATGATTTTTGACAGCCATCTGTCTAAACTGCATTTTTGCTGCCACTGCTGGTTTCTGCCCAGTGGCAGCGCGAGATCTTGCTGTCTCGAGCGCATCATGTGCGTCAGCCAGTCGCTGGGGCCCTCCCTCCGTTACCACGGTAACCCACGGGGGCCCCGCCCAAAAAGGGGCAGCCCGATGTGCCAGAGGCGTGACGCGACGTTGCGTCTGACGTCGACGCGCTTGCTGACCCGGGGAGCGCTCGCTCTGGTGAAGCGGTGCTCCCGTTGAGCGCCGTGCGTCTTTTGGCGGGCGGTGTTTAGCTAAGTTGAGTGGCTTTTCTTTTCTTACCTCGATCGGAGCTTTGCAGAGAGGTGGCGCCACTCATGTACGTGGAACGCCAGTTAACGTTTGATGAGGCGGAGCCCCGGCAGCCTGAGCGTGAGCCGGGCTCGCGTCACGTGACGTGTAAAGCAGCGCGCTGTGGGATTGACCCTGCGTTGACTGCGTGGCACGAGGTGCAACCAACATGGCGTCAAACATGGCGTCTGGTTGTTTAGCTACCTTTTGTGACCCTTGCCGGGCAGCCTCGTGGCTGTACCGGCGTCATTTATTTTTAGCAGCGGACGGGTTTCATTACCCGGTTCAGAGTTAAAAATAACGAGTTCACCAAACATGAAGCATTGTTTAGCTAGCTTTTTTGTGACCCCTGCCGGGCAGCCTCGTGGCTGCACGGCGTCATTTAATTTTAGCAGCGGACGGGTTTCATTACCCGGTTCAGAGTTAAAATTAACGAGTTCACCAAACATGAAACATTTATTAATTGTTACCTTGTTTGAGCTCTCTTTACTCGAGGTTAGCTTTTCTGTGGTGGGAAGCATGTGTAGTCGTGCGGCTGAGGGGTTATACGGCCCGACAGACAAGCCCGAAACATGAGAGAAAACGTTATTCAAAACATTTCGCTCTTTATTGATATTACACACTTCCCGCAACGAGACATTTCTGCTGAGGCGGTCGGCTGTAGGGGTTCTGCTTCTGGCCGCCTCTGCCCTGATAGCCGCCACGGGCCTGGTAGCCGCGGCCTCGTGGAGCGTGTTGCTCACCGTCCCACGGTCGCTGCTGCTTCTGTTTGAAAGCCGGCTGCTGTGGCTGTCGCGAGCCCGCTGCAGCCGATGGCTGTTTCTGGTCCCGGCGGTCTTCTCCCCCGTCTGGTTGTCGAGATGGCGGGCGAGTGGACATGAAGCTACTCACCGTCTCGGCGACTTCGCCTCTATTTTTGCACTTGTCCACAAGTTCTTCAGGTTGAGCCCAAAAAGTTCTTCAGACGACACGGGTCCGAGTTCTTTTTGTAGCCTGTCGGGCATGGATGGTGCGTGTTAAGCCACGTGGTTCTGAGCACCATCTGCGTTGCGACCGCCACGCACGACCAACACACCGTGGACGCGGCGCTGAGGTTCAGGGTGACGTCTGCCGCCTTCCCCATCACGCTCGCCGTTTCTTCGTGCAGGCTCGGGTCCTCCGCTAGCTTGGAGATCTGGTAGGCGAGGAGAGCTGTGTTGTTGCTAGCTGCTAGCCTGGGCCACTAGCTGGTGTGCGCGGTCGGTTATTTGAAGCACCGTCTGGTCGTGGCGCCCGGCGGGAATGGGCCTGTGGTCCACCCTGGCGGTTTTTGCCCCGAACACTTCGGAGAGGCTCTGTTCCAAAGGGAGCACCCTTGGGTCGGCCTTGTCCGTGAAGCCCTCGACCCTCGTGAGTCCCGTGTAGGAGGTCGCTGGGGCCTCGAGCTTGGCGGGCTCCGCCGCCGCTTTGTCCCAGAGCTCGTCACCGCCGGGAAGCGAGGCCAGACTGGGTCTGGGCGTCGCTGCGACGTGGTGCCCTACCTCAAGCCCGCCAGGATGTTTTTCCTGGGCGGTGAAGGGGTAGGCACCGACAGTCCCTTCAGCACGGCCGCCCCATGGATGATGGCGGGCAGGTCGTGCATTAGGGAGCTCATTGCTGAGAGAGAGGGGTCCTTTGTGACCGCCTCGAGGTCGACCGGTTTGTCCAGTAGCGTGCGGTCCCGGAGAGTCCATTTGTCTTCACCGATGGGGTTGAACAGTTCTGCCCGTCTTTCCCTCTCGCACAGTGGTAGCTTGGCGCAGAGGGGGGCAGTCGCTGTCCGGGGCCGCGCGTTCGGCTCCCAGGCACCTTTCGCAGGTGTCGTGGCCGTCGAAGCTGAGAATCAATCCAGCGGAGCAACCTGGACCGGTCTTTGCCATCTTGATGGAAAAAATAATGATATTTTCAAAAAATTTACTAAGGTTCTCATTCGGGCTGAATGAAGAAGAGATAGATTCACCCCGGTCGAGGGATTTTATCGACCCGAGGGGTGGGCCCATCCGGTAGGTGGGCGTGGACTAAAAGGTTTTCAGTAGGCGCTGACGCGCGGGGGGAGACTTCCAATAGGCGGAGCCAAAGGGCGGAGCTAACTACGACACTAGAACTAACAGAAGTTACATCCAGACCAGGAGGCCGACAGAGTCAGTCCGAGCAGAGGTGCTTTTTTTCGGACACATGAGCTGTAAACGGTCTTCTTCTTCTTCTTGGGTCGGTGTACTCCTCTGGAAGTGGTACTGCACTGCGCCCCTAGCGGTCGAAAGTGGTTCTGCACCATTTTCTGCCAAAGTGAAAAAGGGTCATAACTCAGCCAAAAATTGGTCTAAAAATATGGGGGAAAAAATCCATAAATAGGTTGCACTGGTGTATAGGTCGTAGGCCTTGAAAAAAAACCATAAAAAGGTGAGACCTATACCCCAGAAAAATACGGTACTAAAAGGTATTATGGAAAAAGGGCATATTATGGCCCAGCCCAATCCTAATCCGGGCTGGGCTCAGTGTTCAGGTTAAAAATGTCAGCTCTAAAGACAGATGAGACAGTAGCTGGCAACATGAGGTAAGAAATAATGAGGAAGGCAAGACAGATGATATAAGAAAACACAAAACACAAAGCCTCTCAAAAAGTAAATAAACAAAATAAAAGTGAAGTGCACCACTAACGCCAAAAATACACTACATGCGGTCCGCTCCGCAGGTCGCAGCTGAGCGTCTCAAACTCCAATTTCCACTACCTCCGCTCAGCTCAGGTCCGCCTGCATGCGCCGCTCCTAGACGCATGCGCGGGATTTGCGGGATCGCGCGATAAATCAAGTGATAAATAAGTAAGTCAGAACAAAACAATTCATTCGGTGGAAGAAGGAGAACAACAGTAGAGACTGCTGCCTTGATCTTCTCTCGTAAATGAGCGACAGGACATGGTTTGAGCAACAGGAAGTGATGTATTACATTTCAGAATAAAATACTTTATTTATTTATTTATTTATTGTATTGCGTTTGTAGGCGTAGTCATAAATGATAGTTTGAAAGCATTTTTGTACAAATAAATCCGTATAGAGCTAGGATTAAGTCCGCCCGTGGTGATTTTATTTTGTAAATACGGAAGTTGTGCTCGTTCCTTTTCCTGTTGGTGCGACGTAATCTTCAAAAGTTGACTCCGCACAGCTCCGGCGTCCGGCAGAAATAGAAAATTTCTAATTTTGACGGACTGCCGTCCGCTCTCCGCAGCTCGCCGCCGCCGTGCGGAGCCAGTGTAAATTCTGTCATTGATTATAATGGGTGCGTATTTGCTGCGGAGGTCGGACCGGAGCGGGGCGGAGCCGTAACGCATGTAGTGTATTTTTGGCGTAAAGGCATTGCTTTTGATAAATTGTGTCACATTAATTTCATTATTTTAGCCACAAGAGTGAGTTTAAAAACAGGATTCATTCAACCTTTATTTAGTCAGGTAAATCTTATTGAGCCTCATAGCTCATTTACGAAAGCGACCTGCTAAAACTAAAGAACAATGAACAGCAATGGTAGAATTTCCTTAAACAATAAACAATAAACAATAGAAAACAAAAGAGAAAAAAAACAAAAGAGAGAAATACATTTTTTTTTAAAACAAAGTATCAAAAAACTAGCAAAACATTATAAGGTAAACGTATAAAATCAAAGACAGGAACAAATCTGCATTGGTTTTTGCCAGGATTCCAACAGATTCTGAAAACCATTTAGAGAAGTCAAGGTCGAGAGCTTCAGATCTTTTTGTAAGATATTCCATGAAGCAGGAGCAGAGTAGGAGAAGGCCCTTTTTCCAAGTTCAGTCCTCACTGATGGAACACTGCAGGTAATCATGTCCTGAGAGCGCACACTGTAGCTGCACTCACGCAAAGACATGTAGGAGGAGATGTATGAGGGCAGCAGACCAAGAAGTGATTTAAAGATGAAAATGTACCAGTGGAAGAGTCTGCGTGAGGTTAATGATGTCCAGTTAACCAGTGAATACAGGGTGCAGTGGTGGGTACGATAATCACAGCCAGTTATGAATCTTAGTGCACCATGATAGACAACATCCAACATCCGCAGGGTGCTTGTAGGAGCATTCATGTAGAGAATGTCACCGTAATCAATGGAGGGAAGGAAAGTCACAGATACAAGGCGTTTCCTAACATTCAGTGTTAGGCATGATCTGTTTCTGAAAAAGAAACCCAGTTTAACTTTCAATTTCTTCACTAGGTTTTCCACGTGGAGTTTAAAAGAGAGATGTGAATCGACCAGTATACCCAGATATTTATAGGAATCAACAAACTCAATAGGGACACCATTTGAGGATAAAATCAGAGGAAGATCTGTTGGAACCGCCTTCCTACTTGAAAAAAACATTCCTTTTGTTTTATCAGCATTTAGGACAAGTTTGAGACGGAACAAATCTGACTGGATGATGTCAAAAGCGGATTGCAGTAACTGGAAAGCCTTAGCTACTGTTTTAGCTCGGCAGTAAACAACTGTATCATCAGCATAGAAATGTAAGGATGCATCAGGGATGCTCTGACCTACATTAGCTATGTAGATTGTAAAGAGGGTTGGTCCTAAAACTGAGCCTTGTGGTACACCATTTTTAACTGTTAAATAGCTGGATGATGCTTATATGGATTAGCTTAATTAAGCATCTGTGTCTAAAATATCCAATCATTCTCAGTCGGGTCATCTGGACTGTTTCTTTTTTATAGAAACGTTTCACCCTCTATCTGGAGGGCTTCATCGGTCATAGGACTTCCAGCAAACTGTTTCCCCCACCCCCTTACAGAAAAAAAAGTACAATGAGAGAAATGTGTATTATTCACATTACATCATGTATCAAAAAAATGGTGCTAATTAGGCAAAATAACAGTGATAAAAATGTCAAAAAGACAGCCCAATTTACTTTCATCTCCAGATGGACTATCCTTAGTTGGACAACCGAGAAAAAAGCAGTTGTAATTGAGGTTGGAGCCGCAGGAGCAACAACGCACAGGAATTAACTCAGTGGAGAAGAGTTTGCCTCAGAAACGTGAAGTGTGTGTGGGGGGAGGACGCTTGATAGAATCGGGGCTGCTCTATTCATACACAACCTGTTACTTTCTCTAAAACAGTAATTTAATCAAGTGTTTACAAATGTAGGTAAACATAGATGTTTAACAACCCCTTAAAATAGGGTACACCAAAATGCAAGAAATACTGTATCATCTACTCTTTATTCAAAGATTTAAGGGGGAGGAGGATCCTGGTGTGACCCCCACCCCCGGTCCAGCAACAACTACGGTACGCTGGTGAAGATTCTCAGTCGTCCAGGAC
>JBBPBX010068666.1:0-10956 GCA_038048925.1 Garcialebias charrua
CTGAGGTGAGTACAAGGTGGACTGAGGTGGGTACAAGGTGAACTGAGGTGGGTACAAGGTGAACTGAGGTGGGTACAAGGTGGACTGAGGTGGGTACAAGGTGAACTGAGGTGGGTACAAGGTGAACTGAGGTGGGTACAAGGTGAACTGAGGTGGGTACAAGGTGAACTGAGGTGGGTACAAGGTGAACTGAGGTAGGTACAAGGTGAGGATGAGGTGGGTATGAGGTGGACTAAGCTTGATACAAGGTGGACTGAGGTGGGTACAAGGTGAACTGAGGTGGGTACAAGGTGGGTACAAGGTGAACTGAGGTGGGTACAAGGTGAACTGAGGTGGGTACAAGGTGAGGATGAGGTGGGTATGAGGTGGACTAAGCTTGATACAAGGTGGACTGAGGTGGGTACAAGGTGAACTGAGGTGGGTACAAGGTGGGTACAAGGTGAACTGAGGTGGGTACAAGGTGGGCTGAGGTTGGTACAAGGTGAACAGAGGTGGGTACAAGGTGAACTGAGGGGGTACAAGGTGAGCTGAGGTTGTACAAGGTGAACTGAGGTGGGTATGAGGTGGACTAAGCTTGATACAAGGTGGACTGAGGTGGGTACAAGGTGGGCTGAGGTTGGTACAAGGTGAACTGAGGTGGGTACAAGGTGAGGATGAGGTGGGTATGAGGTGGACTAAGCTTGATACAAGGTGGACTGAGGTGGGTACAAGGTGGGCTGAGGTTGGTACAAGGTGAACTGAGGTGGGTACAAGGTGAGGATGAGGTGGGTATGAGGTGGACTGAGGTTGGTACAAGGTGAACTGAGGTTGGTACAAGGTGAGCTGAGGTTGGTACAAGGTGAACTGAGGTGGGTACAAGGTGATCTGAGGTGGGTACAAGGTGAACTGAGGTGGGTACAAGGTGAGGATGAGGTGGGTATGAGGTGGACTAAGCTTGATACAAGGTGGACTGAGGTGGGTACAAGGTGAACTGAGGTGGGTACAAGGTGAACTGAGGTGGGTACAAGGTGAACTGAGGTGGGTACAAGGTGAACTGAGGTGGGTACAAGGTGAACTGAGGTGGGTACAAGGTGAACTGAGGTGGGTACAAGGTGAACTGAGGTGGGTACAAGGTGAACTGAGGTGGGTACAAGGTGAACTGAGGTGGGTACAAGGTGAACTGAGGTGGGTACAAGGTGACTGAGGTGGGTACAAGGTGAACTGAGGTGGGTACAAGGTGAGGATGAGGTGGGTATGAGGTGGACTAAGCTTGATACAAGGTGGACTGAGGTGGGTACAAGGTGAACTGAGGTGGGTACAAGGTGGGTACAAGGTGAACTGAGGTGGGTACAAGGTGAACTGAGGTGGGTACAAGGTGAGGATGAGGTGGGTATGAGGTGGACTAAGCTTGATACAAGGTGGACTGAGGTGGGTACAAGGTGAACTGAGGTGGGTACAAGGTGGGTACAAGGTGAACTGAGGTGGGTACAAGGTGGGCTGAGGTTGGTACAAGGTGAACAGAGGTGGGTACAAGGTGAACTGAGGGGGTACAAGGTGAGCTGAGGTTGTACAAGGTGAATGAGGTGGGTATGAGGTGGACTAAGCTTGATACAAGGTGGACTGAGGTGGGTACAAGGTGGGCTGAGGTTGGTACAAGGTGAACTGAGGTGGGTACAAGGTGAGGATGAGGTGGGTATGAGGTGGACTAAGCTTGATACAAGGTGGACTGAGGTGGGTACAAGGTGAACTGAGGTGGGTACAAGGTGGCTGAGGTGGGTACAAGGTGAACTGAGGTGGGTACAAGGTGAACTGAGGTGGGTACAAGGTGAACTGAGGTGGGTACAAGGTGAACTGAGGTGGGTACAAGGTGAACTGAGGTGGGTACAAGGTGAGGATGAGGTGGGTATGAGGTGGACTAAGCTTGATACAAGGTGGACTGAGGTGGGTACAAGGTGAACTGAGGTGGGTACAAGGTGGACTGAGGTGGGTACAAGGTGAACTGAGGTGGGTACAAGGTGAACTGAGGTGGGTACAAGGTGAACTGAGGTGGGTACAAGGTGAACTGAGGTGGGTACAAGGTGAACTGAGGTGGGTACAAGGTGAGGATGAGGTGGGTATGAGGTGGACTAAGCTTGATACAAGGTGGACTGAGGTGGGTACAAGGTGAACTGAGGTGGGTACAAGGTGGACTGAGGTGGGTACAAGGTGAACTGAGGTGAGTACAAGGTGGACTGAGGTGGGTACAAGGTGAACTGAGGTGGGTACAAGGTGAACTGAGGTGGGTACAAGGTGGACTGAGGTGGGTACAAGGTGAACTGAGGTGGGTACAAGGTGAACTGAGGTGGGTACAAGGTGAACTGAGGTGGGTACAAGGTGGACTGAGGTGGGTACAAGGTGAACTGAGGTAGGCACAAGGTGAGGATGAGGTGGGTATGAGGTGGACTAAGCTTGATACAAGGTGGACTGAGGTGGGTACAAGGTGAACTGAGGTGGGTACAAGGTGGGTACAAGGTGAACTGAGGTGGGTACAAGGTGAACTGAGGTGGGTACAAGGTGAACTGAGGTTGGTACAAGGTGAACTGAGGTGGGTACAAGGTGAACTGAGGTTGGTACAAGGTGAACTGAGGTTGGTACAAGGTGAACTGAGGTGGGTACAAGGTGAACTGAGGTGGGTACAAGGTGAACTGAGGTGGGTACAAGGTGAACTGAGGTTGGTACAAGGTGAACTGAGGTTGGTACAAGGTGAACTGAGGTTGGTACAAGGTGAACTGAGGTGGGTACAAGGTGAACTGAGGTGGGTACAAGGTGAACTGAGGTGGGTACAAGGTGAGGATGAGGTGGGTATGAGGTGGACTAAGCTTGTACAAGGTGGACTGAGGTGGGTACAAGGTGAACTGAGGTGGGTACAAGGTGGACTGAGGTGGGTACAAGGTGAACTGAGGTGAGTACAAGGTGGACTGAGGTGGGTACAAGGTGAACTGAGGTGGGTACAAGGTGAACTGAGGTGGGTACAAGGTGAACTGAGGTGGGTACAAGGTGAACTGAGGTGGGTACAAGGTGAACTGAGGTGGGTACAAGGTGAACTGAGGTGGGTACAAGGTGAACTGAGGTGGGTACAAGGTGAACTGAGGTGGGTACAAGGTGAACTGAGGTGGGTACAAGGTGAACTGAGGTGGGTACAAGGTGAGGATGAGGTGGGTATGAGGTGGACTAAGCTTGATACAAGGTGGACTGAGGTGGGTACAAGGTGAACTGAGGTGGGTACAAGGTGGACTGAGGTGGGTACAAGGTGAACTGAGGTGAGTACAAGGTGGACTGAGGTGGGTACAAGGTGAACTGAGGTGGGTACAAGGTGAACTGAGGTGGGTACAAGGTGGACTGAGGTGGGTACAAGGTGAACTGAGGTGGGTACAAGGTGAACTGAGGTGGGTACAAGGTGAACTGAGGTGGGTACAAGGTGGACTGAGGTGGGTACAAGGTGAACTGAGGTAGGCACAAGGTGAGGATGAGGTGGTATGAGGTGGACTAAGCTTGATACAAGGTGGACTGAGGTGGGTACAAGGTGAACTGAGGTGGGTACAAGGTGGGTACAAGGTGAACTGAGGTGGGTACAAGGTGAACTGAGGTGGGTACAAGGTGAACTGAGGTTGGTACAAGGTGAACTGAGGTGGGTACAAGGTGAACTGAGGTGGGTACAAGGTGAACTGAGGTTGGTACAAGGTGAACTGAGGTTGGTACAAGGTGAACTGAGGTGGGTACAAGGTGAACTGAGGTGGGTACAAGGTGAACTGAGGTTGGTACAAGGTGAACTGAGGTTGGTACAAGGTGAACTGAGGTGGGTACAAGGTGAACTGAGGTGGGTACAAGGTGAACTGAGGTGGGTACAAGGTGAACTGAGGTTGGTACAAGGTGAACTGAGGTTGGTACAAGGTGAACTGAGGTGGGTACAAGGTGAACTGAGGTGGGTACAAGGTGAACTGAGGTTGGTACAAGGTGAACTGAGGTTGGTACAAGGTGAACTGAGGTTGGTACAAGGTGAAATGAGGTGGGTACAAGGTGAACTAAGCTGGATACAAGGTGAACTGAGGTGGGTACAAGGTGAACTGAGGTGGGTACAAGGTGAACTGAGGTTGGTACAAGGTGAACTGAGGTGGGTACAAGGTGAACTGAGGTTGGTACAAGGTGAACTGAGGTGGGTACAAGGTGAACTGAGGTGGGTACAAGGTGAACTGAGGTTGGTACAAGGTGAACTGAGGTTGGTACAAGGTGAACTGAGGTGGGTACAAGGTGAACTGAGGTGGGTACAAGGTGAACTGAGGTGGGTACAAGGTGAACTGAGGTGGGTACAAGGTGAACTGAGGTTGGTACAAGGTGAACTGAGGTTGGTACAAGGTGAGCTGAGGTTGGTACAAGGTGAACTGAGGTTGGTACAAGGTGAGCTGAGGTTGGTACAAGGTGAGCTGAGGTTGGTGCAAGGTGAGCTGAGGTGGGTACAAGGTGAGGATGAGGTGAGTATGAGGTGGGTACAAGGTGAACTGAGGTTGGTACAAGGTGAGCTGAGGTTGGTACAAGGTGAGTATGAGGTGAGTATGAGGTGGACTAAGCTTGATACAAGGTGGACTGAGGTTGGTACAAGGTGAGCTGAGGTGGGTACAAGGTGAGGATGAGGTGAGTATGAGGTGGGTACAAGGTGAACTGAGGTTGGTACAAGGTGAGGATGAGGTGAGTATGAGGTGGACTAAGCTTGATACAAGGTGAACTGAGGTTGGTACAAGGTGAGGATGAGGTGAGTATGAGGTGGACTAAGCTTGATACAAGGTGAACTGAGGTTGGTACAAGGTGAGGATGAGGTGAGTATGAGGTGGACTAAGCTTGATACAAGGTGAACTGAGGTTGGTACAAGGTGAGCTGAGGTGGGTACAAGGTGAGGATGAGGTGAGTATGAGGTGGGTACAAGGTGAACTGAGGTTGGTACAAGGTGAGCTGAGGTGGGTACAAGGTGAGTATGAGGTGGGTATGAGGTGGACTAAGCTTGATACAAGGTGGACTGAGGTTGGGTTAAGGCGGGTATGAGGTGGGCTGAGGTGGGCTGAGGTGGGTTGAGGTTGGTACAAGGTGGGATGAGGTGAGTATGAGGTGGGTATGAGGTGGACTAAGCTTGATACAAGGTGGACTGAGGGGGCAGGTTTTACGTGTGCAGTGAAATAATCTGCATGTCCAGCCACAGTTTTCTACCAACCACAGACACAAAGAGAAGAATGTCAGAATCAGACCCTCACAGGCACATGAGAAGTTGTGGCTTTCGTCCCAAACACCAAAACATGTCAGAGGTCAATGATTGGCAGAGAATCATGATGGAAAGTTAAAAAGTCTCTTCTTCTCAGAGATCTGAGTTAATGTGTGATGAAAATATTCTGGATGGACAGTTCTTTGGTTCATCCTTGGGACAGAAAGAATTCCCAGTTTGAAAAAGGAGATGATAAACCTGATGTGGTGACATCATATCTGCAGGAAACACCTTCTAACATTCAAACTCACTGGTCCCACCACAGCACTGCAGTCAGGTTCAGGTTCTGGACTCTGGACTGCTATAGAACCACAAGTCAACCTGTAGTTTGGGGAAAAGCTTCCTGTTGAAGAAGTGCTAAATGCAGAGTTTGTCCGACGGGCCGGTGTCGGTGTCTGCAGCTGAAACCTGCGTCCCTCTTCGATACCTGATCCTCCGAGACCAGAACGTGAAGGTTGGAACCGGATACAGTACTGCTGCTTCCATTTCACTTGTCCTGGTGAGCGTGTTTGGGAATAAGACCAGAGTAAAACCACTGTTCAGACACAGCAGGGACAGAAAGTCCAGGTCACGTGTTCCACTGTGGAAGAAAACCTCTCCATATTAAACTTTCAGTCTTTTTCAGTGTTTGTGTCACCGTGCTCAAGACTGCCGTATCAGATCAGGGTTCAGGTGTTAGAAGGAGCGCCGTTGCAAAACTTCACCTGGTTACAAATTAATTCACACCTCACTCATGCAGAGCTGGTTCAAAGTTTACTCCTCGTTTCTTCCAATAATTCATGCGAGAGTTAATATTTGAGCCAGATAGATAACTTAGAGCCAGTTCACCACTGATGAAGGTCATCAAACCCAGACCTAACGGGTGTGTTGACCAACAACAACTTCAGGAACAGCATCTCATATTTGTAACTGGGCAGGTCAGGCAGTCCTGACATGTGTGAGGCAGTCTTTGTTCTTGGTAAAAACGAGAAGGACCCCATCAAATTTAAACAACTGACTGTGTCCGAACTCTCTTTCTTTGTCTATCATTTGAAATAACGGCTCAACTAGAGCAATGTTTAGTTGATCAAATCACAGGACAAACTCAGTCTGGCATTAGGTATGGACTCATTACCAGTCTAACTCTAAGCTCGGCTATTGAAAAAAACATTAGCTAGCCAACTCTAACCCTGAATGTTAGGAAACGCCTTGTGACTGCAACTTTCCTTCCCTCCATTGATTACGGTGACATTATCTACATGAATGCTCCTACAAGCACCCTGCAGATGTTGGATGTTGTCTATCATGGTGCATCCTGCAGATGTTGGATGTTGTCTATCATGGTGCATCCTGCAGATGTTGGATGTTGTCTATCATGGTGCATCCTGCAGATGTTGGATGTTGTCTATCATGGTGCATCCTGCAGATGTTGGATGTTGTCTATCATGGTGCACCCTGCAGATGTTGGATGTTGTCTATCATGGTGCATCCTGCAGATGTTGGATGTTGTCTATCATGGTGCATCCTGCAGATGTTGGATGTTGTCTATCATGGTGCACTAAGATTCATAACTGGTTGTGATTATCGTACCCACCACTGCACCCTGTATTCACTGGTTAACTGGACATCATTAACCTCACGGAGACTCTTCCACTGGTACATCTTCATCTTCAAATCACTGCTACAGAGAAGACACTGTCACCTCTGTGTTTAACCTTTATTTATACAGGTTAAACCCATTGAGCCTCAAGGACTTATTTACAAGAGAGACCTGATTTTAACAGACAGAGATGACAACAATAGACAATCATAGTGCTTAGTGCCACTTAGAG
Organism: Garcialebias charrua; assembly: GCA_038048925.1. NCBI lineage: Eukaryota > Metazoa > Chordata > Actinopteri > Cyprinodontiformes > Rivulidae > Garcialebias > Garcialebias charrua. The sequence continues at coordinate 7,078 of JBBPBX010068666.1, forward strand.
TTAAAAGTAGCAGAAAGCTTTAAAAGGCTACAAAAATAGCCAAAGTTAATAAAGGCTAACTGTTAGCTCACCACGGTGGGCACAGTTCCACTAATCCACTAACAGCTAATAGCGAAACTAATTTTTCATTGAGCGGATTAACAAAATGTATATACTGTAAAATGCAGATTAGCTCAGGTTTGATTGCTCTCTGTGGAGTTTGTGTCTCGGGTAGAGGATCAGGTATCTGAGAGTCTTGTTCCTGAAGGGTGGTAGGATGGAAAAAGATAAGAATCAAGGGATCAGCTCCTCGTGTGCAGTAATGAAGATGTTCCTCCAGGTTGTTGTGAAGACAAAGTTGAGTCTAAAGGTTCTGGATTCACTGGTCTGTCTACACTCCAACCTGGTCATGAGATCTGGATCAAGACCGAAAGAACCACGTCCTGGGTACAAGTGACTGTAATGAGCTTCTTTCGTAGGTTGGCCGGTCTCAGCTTTGGAGATAAGGTGAGGTGCTCCATCGTCTGGGGGGAGCTGGAGTTGATCCACTGCTCCTCTGCATCAAAAGGACTCTGCTGAGGGGATTCAACTGATGAGGAAGCCTCCCAGGCGCAGCTCCTTCTAGAGGTTTTCTGGGCACGTCTAACTTCTGGGCTGACCCAGAACTAGAGGGATTGCGTTTTCTCTGAACTGGGAAGACCTCAGGATCCCCGCCCCCCATGATTTTAAGAATGGGGCGTGAGAGGTGTAGGTTTCTCTCCATCACCTGTTACTTCTGCAACCAAAGCATTGAAAAGCAGCAGAAAAATTGGATGGATACATGTATGACCTGGATATAATGTAATTATTAATAACTAAAAACAGACAATAATACAGTAAAATGAAGTGGAAAATCAGGGGGAAAGACATCAGCAATGACCTCAAAGAAGTCACTGTTGCTGCCCATTCTGTGAAAGGTCAAAGGTCATTTCCAAACTCTCTGCAGGCCAGTGGATTGTTCACAAGATGAAGGACTTGTTTGTTTGAGTTGGTCAAGCAGCAGTGACGTGGCTCCTCTGGTCATAAACCTTTAAAAGTACTTGGAACAACCTTTCTCTGGCTCTGTCTGGAGGCGTGTGGTCAGTGATTTACCAGAGAACACTTGAAGTTCAGATCAAACTGATATGGCACTCCTCCTTGTTTTTCTATGTTGCCGTCCCACTGAGACTACGGCGGTCCCAACCTTGACTTGGTAACGCCCTTCTGATGGTTCCTCTGAGTCCTCCAGGTGAAACAGCGCCCCCACAGGTCTTTGTGATGAACTAACAGTTCTGGACCGAGCCTCGTGTGAACACCTGCAGGACTTGAGACTGAACCGAACCCGAGAGACAAAGAGAACTCTGTGAGCTGACATGTCCTTGAAGAACAAGGTTAAAGTCACACGACGCAACACGCCTCGGCTGAGCTCACTTCACAAAACATTGACAGAACTGGAGAATGTCCTGGGAACAACTCGGACGCAGTTCCCTTATGGTGCGACAGACCTGCGGTTCCTTTTCTCTGGTTGTAGGACTCGTCCTGTTCAAGTCTGATCCTGTCTGACTCGCAGGTGTTTGAGGAACAACACACGGATCAGAGGCCTGAACATCATCAGCTTCTATTGTAAGGACAACACATGTACGAATGACCAGCGCGGCGCTCGCAGTGTCAACAGGCTGCCTCGAGCTCACCCTTCACCTGCCACGCGTCACTCGTCAGCTCTCCCCTGTTCTGCTCCAGTAACAGCAGGTTGAAGGGACCACGAGAACACGGGTTGTTACAAGCCCTGAACCGTTGCACCTGGCTCCGTTAAAGGAAGTGCCTGTGTGTTGATTGGTTTGTTAATTTGTAATTAGTAACGTTCTCTATCTAAGGAATCCAGCAGACAAGTTGAATCTTGGCTTCGTCACAGTCTCCCATCCTGAGCAAGCACAGTGGAAACAGTGGAAAGAAAAAACTCCTTTTAACAGGAAGAAACCTCCATCAGAACCAGACTCCGGACAAGAGGACATCTGATTTGACCGTTGAGAGGACAGGAAGCAGAGACAATCGAACAAAGAATGGTCGGTCCAGATATAAGTCCAGGTGAACCTGAAAGATAAAAAAAAATAAAAAAACACAAGTTAAAGATAAAAATAATGATAAATACAATGATCAGAGTAAGTAAAGACAGTAGCAGAGTGAAAAAGTGTGGTCAGTTTGTCCTCAAGCAGTCTAAGTCTATAGCAGCAGAACTAAGGGATAACTCAGGAAACCCAAGACAACACTAACTATAGGATTTATGAAAAAGGAAAGTGTTAAGACTTTGACACATTGTCCAGATTGAAGACTGGGATTAATCCCAGTCTTCAATCTGGACAATGTGTCAAAGTGTTAATCCCAGTCTTCAATCTGGACAATGTGTCAGCGTCATGGACAGATGTTGGAAGTTGGTTCCACAAGAGAGGAGCCTGGCAACTGAAAGATCTTCCTCCTGCTTTTGAACCTCTAGGAACCACAAGTAAACCTGCAGTCTTTATTTTTTCCCCTTTTATAGATGGTCTCCCTTCTCACCTTATAGCCATCCTCTTCACACCATTATGCATTTTTTTATAAATAGGCAGAAAGAAAGTAAAAACGGAAAGCAAGAACACAAAACATAAATACATACAGAAAGCACAAGGCAAACACACCAGACCGCCGTCTGTAAACCTGCAAAGAACATGACAGAACACAACAACAAAACACATACAGTATGTATAAAATACTTAGAATATTCATGGCTTTGCAGTAGATTTCTATAAATATATATATATACCTATACCTACACATACATACATACATACATACATACATACATACATACATACACACATACATACATACATACATACATACATACATACATACATACATACATACATACATACATACATACATACATACATACATACATACATACATATACATGCATATGCAGTCACATGCAAATCTACATATCTACATACGATACCTGCATGTGCATCCCTGCATTTATTAGTGTGTGGTTGTGAACATGCATAAGTGTATAAGGCTTCTCTAATAGAACATTCAATAGTGACCGTGAAGCATCAGAGACCCGACCCCAAGACCCGAGGCAGACAGAGAGGGGACCAGAGCCTAAGACCCCAAGAGGGACCCCAAGCACAGAGCCCCCAGGACCACCCAGACAGGATGAACCACACGTCCACCCCCCAGATCAGACCATAGGGGAGAACCGGAAGAACCCCACCAGTGACTACACACAATGATGCCCCGGGGCCAACAGCGACAAACTCACAGGCCCCCGCCGGAACCCGCTGCACCGATGTAGCCCCAGGACTAGGCACCAAGGCCCGGCACCGGGGACGCCCACCCCTCAGGCCCCGGCCCAACAGGACCAGAGGGCCTGAGCCCCACCAGGCAGCCACCAGGCCGAGCCGACACACACCCAAGCGCCCCGCCCCCGACACCGAGGACCCCAAGCGCGCCAGCAGGCAAAGGCACACCCCACTAGGGGGCCGTGTGGCAGGGGCGCCACACCAAGCAGCCCCAGCTGTGTCAAAGAGGAGGCAGTCGAAGTCCCGGCCTGATAAATAATAATTCATACACAGATACAATCACACAGACCCACCCTCATCTTCACCTTCACTCACTCAAAGACATGTGCGTGTTTTAATGAAGACAGTACATGTCTTACTGAGGACAGCACGTGTCTGTAAACCTGCAGTCTGAGAGAGAAGTGCTCTGTTAGGAAAATATGGAACAATAAAATCTATAATATAAGATCTGTAATATTAAATATAAGATCTGTAATACAAGATCTGTAGTATTAATGATGTGATGGTACAGCTCCAACCACTTCATCAAGTTTGCGGACGACAC
>JBBPBX010068667.1:8750-19062 GCA_038048925.1 Garcialebias charrua
GTATATATGTATATATGTATGTATATATATATATATATTCTTTATCATGGGGATTTGCTTCCCAGCCTAGCAACAAGGCCAACCAAAGTGCTGTACAATAGTAACAAAAAGCACAGTGGACAGGAAAACATAAATATTCTATAAAATAAAAATATAGATATAAAAAAGCAACAGAACTAACTAAAATGGTCAACAATGTGTAGTACAGACAGGATCAACAGCTGGATGCTGGGGAGGTCAGCTGCCTGAAGACTTGATCCACCTATCTGCTCTTTCCTTGGACTGCCACCTTCTCCTGAGCTTCTGTGGTGAGGTGCTACAGTCACCCATTCCTCATGAAGCTCGTCCATAGACATGCTTTGTCTTCCAAAAGAAGTTAAACGTTTCTAGCCTGGAACAACTTACAGACAGATCTGAAACTATCAACACTCATCTCTCCTAGATCCTTCATGTCAACCATATTAGATAATGTCATCAAGAAACCTGACCATTGCAGATGTTTCTAACAATTACTTATCCAATATACATGTTGTTGATATTTTAAACTATCTAATCAACCGATGTCTGTCTACTCAACCAATGTCTGTCTGTTTTTATATATATAATGCCTATATATGTCTGTCTTATCCTGATGGTTTTGTATAGTCAACATCTATTTATTCTAATTGTAGTTTTCTTTATTTTCTTTTTTGATAAATGCAAATGCTTATTGTCAATTACCATGTGACGTGTGCTGCTGACCACTTGACCATGTCACCCTTGTAAAAGAGATCTCGATCTCAATGGGCTCTACCTGGTAAAATAAAGGTTATTGATTGATTGATTGATTATGATCTGAGTTCACCAGAGGCACATAGGTCATGTACAGTGGTAAATAAATGGGAACAAATATTTTATCTTTGGAATGTTGTATCATATCCTAACTACCTTTTGAAATTACTTTAATACTTCATATACAGTATAAACTGTTTTTTTTTTTTAAAGATGTGCAGAAGTATGCATAGGTTTGTATACCGTAAAGTAAGTGTGATCATGTATTTATTTGTATATATCAGGAGTATCCATTTGTATATAACTATCATTAATAAAACATGGTTCATTTTCACCTTGTTTGAGGCATCGGTGGGAAGAGAGAATGGGAGTGGGCTGCATCCACTTTTCAATTTTTGGACTACTTCTTATATTACATTCTGTTATCATTATTATAGTAATACAAATTCATAATATAAATAGAATCAGGCAATTTTTTTTTAGTACCGGTTCTCTTAAATATTCCTAATATTAAAGGTCCTAATATTGCACCTTAGCACATATAACATTTCACCATATAAATGTACCTTAAATGTTTCAATGTTAATAGGAGCTAGTTACTTGCAAGAGGCTGTGTTTTCATTCTCCAGATCAATACAGTGTTAAGAAATAGTAAACACCACCAGTGCCATTTACAAAGTAGTATATAAAAGTATTAATGTTTGATAATTTATTTTATAAGCAAATTCAAATAAATGTAGCCATCTAAACCTCTTGTTGCAACTCCTGAGCTGCTGACTTTTAAAATCATTCTGCTCACCAGCTCAGGGACAAGACCATTAATACATTTAAAAGTTAATTTTAAACAAGAAAATTTTAAAAAATTGTCAAAGCTTAATAGGTTATATTTATCAAGTATTTTACAGTGGTGCCACTTCAATGGTTTTTGGTCTAGAACTTTCAGTGCTTGTGAGTACAACATCCTCATAGGTTTTAAAGCCGATTGAGTTGCTTGGCTCCAGACAGTGACACAGTATGAGAAATGAGACATAATCATGGCATGAAGGTACAACTGAGCAGATTTTCCACATAAACAAGATCTTATAAGACGAAAACAATTTATATTTGTCTTAATGGTTTTAAACATTTTCCTAATGTGAGCCTCAAAGTTAAGGTGGGAATCTAAAATGACACCCAGATATTTAAACTCTTCCACTTTTTGGATTTCCTTTTGATCAATCACAATTGAAAAGTTACAGACTTTACGCCGGATAGTGAAACACATTGAGACTGTTTTGTTGCAGTTCAGAGTCAAACAGTGATTCTTAAACCACTGAGACACTCCCTCCATCTCCCTGTTCAGTAACTCTGCTGCCTGTTGTGGAGTCTTTGCAGATACATAGATGATGGCATCATCTGCATACATCTGACATTTGGCGTATTTGCAACTGTCCGGTAAGTCGTTGATGTATAAACAGAAAAGCAATGGACCTAAAATGGAACCCTGTGGAACTCCCATAGTACATGTTTGCGGGCTGGATTTCATTCCATTAACTTTGACACACTGTTCTCTATTTTTTAGATATGATCTAAACCAGCTGATTGCTAACTTGGAGAAGTTATACTTACTGAGTTTATGTAGAAGCATGTCATGATTCACTGTATCAAAGGCTTTTCTCAAGTCCAGGAACACTGCTCCAACTACCTTACCATCATCTAAAGATCTTTTAATATTGTCTGTAAGGTAGGAGGTAGCCAGTTCTGTTGAGTAACCAGAACGAAACCCAAACTGGACTGGACATAGAAGCTGTTTTTTTTTAAAATAACTAATAAGCTGCTCCGCTACTGCTTTTTCCATCACTTTGGATATTGCTGGTAAAATACTTATTGGTCTGTAGTTGCTAACTTGCTCGGAGTCACCAGAGTTCCTTTTGAATGTATGTCACATTCAGACTTGCCTCTACATACTTGTTTGCTTATTTCTCTTGAGACCTGACAGTGCTCCTCCTGGTTTGTAACAGTAGCATTTGTACAGGATATGTGCATGCTTGTTTGTGAGTGCAGATTAACTTGCGAAGTTGCGATGTGACACAAGTTAAGAGGAGCCCTCTGGTTGACAAATTTTCTTGAGTAAAAAAAAAGCTGATTTAATTAGGTTGCTTCGCAATGCTTTTACAGATAAGGGTGCCTCAACGAAAGATAATTCCCTACTTTATTTGTGCATGCTCTCTTCATGTTTTATCTGCAACATCATTTGATTTTTATTTCCCATTCCTTCACCTTTACTTTTGTCCTGAATCCCTGTGTCTACATCTCAGACATATTGTCTCTCTTCCCGGCTTTCTCGCCTTCCTCTCCCTTCTAATTAATTTCCTCTGTGTGCGCCATGTGTGAAACACTAAATTAGAAGTTTGGTAAAAGGAGGGCCTTGGAGCTAGAGACATCAATAGCTTCCTTTTAATTCTGAGAACTCCCTCTTTCTCTCATTTCCGCTCCATCTTTTCTCTCTAACTATCCTCTTTTCCTCTGCCTCTTTTACTCTGCTAATAAAGCCAAATTGGCATTAAAGCTGGTGACCTCTTTCCTCCTCTGCTCTCTTCTCTCTGCTCAAAGAACCACGTCAGGGGCACGAAATGACAATGGAAAAAGCAGGCTAATGCCATTTTTCATCCGAATAGCGTCTACATCTAACCACTTTTATTTTTACCTTTCTGTGCTCCTTTACATCTACATGTATTGTGTTCACTTCATGTTGCACTCTTGCATTTCTGTTCTCATGTACATATGCTCTCTATTTTATTTTTCTTATTTTCCCTACACGGACGCAGGTTTTATTATTTTTTTTATGACAAACTCTGTGATTTTAATAAATCTAGCAGCCAGCTTTACCCGACTGTAGTCTTTTTGAAGGAGTCGTGCATGGCATCCCCAGCTTTGCCTAATTCTTAGTTTAGATTTAACAGTTGTTCTCCTTTATTCATTTGTATGACTCCCTGACTTGGAGGGACACTTTAATATTATACATACACACACACACATATATATATTTATGTATATATATATATATATATATATATATATATTATATATATATATATATATATATATATATATATATATATATATATACAGGTAGTCCCCGATTTACGAGCGAGATCCGTTACAACGAGGCGCTCGTAAACCGGAAATCTCGTAATTTGGAACGGCCGCCATGTCTCTCGTAAATCCGGAATTTCGCTCGTAAATTGGAACGGTTTCGCTAGCGCGACTACAAACACTCTATTTTCATCCAAAAACTGCTTATGAGTGCATAAAAATGATCGGAAACGTGTGTCCATATGTTTATCTAACTAACTGTGGTGAAAAAACACATGAAAACTCAGTATTTTTTGCGTTTTTTCCAAAAATTCGCCAGCTCGTAAGTCTGGAACCTCGTAGATCAGAGCGCTCGTAATTCGGGGACTACCTGTATCCACTGATGCCATTGTGCTTGCTCAGGATGGGAGATCGTGGCAAAGCCAAGATTTGACTTGTTTGCTGGATTCATTAGATATAAAACTTTACTACTCTAACCGGAATTTTAATAGTAGGAGATGCTAGCTCGCGCTAGCTTCAACACGAATTTAGCTTCGAGAACCACGTAGCTGCACTTATTGTTCGCTTACCTACTGCCTCTCTCAACTTCCTGTGTCCTCTGGACTGCTTTGGGATCTCTCCTGTACTCCTTTAAGGTAATGCTCATTCACGTTACATCTCTCTGCTTCTTGTATATCTTTTTCGGAGCCGTGGGCCTGCTGCTAGCGGCTAGCTCTGTGCTAGCCCCCACCGGCTCGTGGATGTTGACGTATTCCGCTTCGCAGTTGTTTGAACTTAACAACTGCTCCATTCCTCCTTCTGTTTCCACCATCAAACAGCTGGGACTTCTGCGTAGACCTCGTTACATCCATAGAAGCTCTCGAAAGAAAACTGTTTATTCTCAAGCAAACTCGGATTCGATTAGTGCTGTTTGGGCTGAAAGACGTGTCGCACGCGCCACACCTCAATGTCGTCATCAGAACGCTGCGTCTGTAGGCCCTTGTAGTCCACTGCACACGAAGTGGCGAGGAAAACGTGGAGTGGACTTCAGTCTGCTTAAACCGGTTCAAAAAGCTCCTATTCCAACCGGTATTAAATTAGAACTTTTCAATGTGCAGTCACTATCCAACAAGTCATGTTTAATTCATGATCACATTCTGGAGAAGAACTTGGACCTCATGTGTCTTACAGAGACTTGGCATCAACCAGATGTGTTCAGTTCTCTGAATGAGGCGTGTCCCTCTGGATACAGTTATCTGCAGAGAGCCCGCAGCACTGGCCGCGGTGGTGGTCTGGCGGTAATTTATCGCAGTAATTTAAAATTGTCTCATCTGTCTTCTCAGGACTTTTCTTCTTTTGAATGTCTGGCTTTCAGCTTCAAAGCCCCACTCCTGATGAATGTTATATTAATTTATAGACCTCCCAAACCGCATGTTTCATTTAACTCAGAGATGCATGACCTCCTCACTTTTTTCTGCACCTCCCCTGTGAAGACTATTTTTCTTGGCGACTTAAATATCCACGTGGACAATTCTTCTTCACCTCTGGCAACAGATTTTAAGTCTCTTCTGGACTCTCTTAATCTCACTCAACATGTTGACGCCCCTACGCACAGCAGGGGGCATACTCTGGATTTGGTGATTACAGACACTGTACTCATCAATAACTTATCTGTATATGACCTGGGTGTCTCAGACCACAGGGTCATCTCCCTGGAAGTGCCTTCATCTTCGCCTGCTTCAAACCCAAAACGACCCATCCAGTTCCGTGACCTTAAAAACATTTCCCTTGATGTTCTGTCTGCTGATCTTCACACCCTGACCGCTGTCAATCATCTTCTGCAGATGACTCTGTGGATTACTACAACCAATCTCTTCGGGAGCTCCTGGACCTACACGCCCCCTTGAAGACAAGACTGGTGTCTTTCTCGCGTTCAGCCCCTTGGTACACTGATGAGCTGCGCAAGATGAAGGCAACTGGCCGTGCTATTGAGAGACGTGTAAAATCATCTGGTCTCTCTGTGCATAAGCAGGCATATAAAGAACATCAGAAAGCGTACGCCTATTCTCTTAAAGAAGCACGCTCCAAATATTATTCTAACATCATCAACACCTGCCCTGGAAACTCTAAACAGCTTTTCTCCACAATAACTCGTCTGCTTAATCCCATTAAACAAACTCTTGAGGACTCTGCTCAAAAATGCGACCTGTTTCTTTCGTCTTTTAAAACCAAAGTTGACACTATCAGATCTCAGCTCCACAACCTCCCTGTTCTCAGTGTGCCACCTACCCGTCTGCATTCTGGGACCCTAAACAGCTTTGACGAAGTTGTTCAGAGTGAGGTGGAGGCCATCATCAAGAAAATGAAGCCTTCATCCTGCGCCCTGGATCCTTTCCCCTCGTCTCTCATAAAAACCAATCACTTTGCAATAGGCCCACTAATCACTCAAATAATAAATCAGTCTCTACAATCTGGTCATGTTCCACTGCCTCTAAAAACTGCCATCATTAGGCCTCTTCTGAAAAAATCTAATTTGGATCCCGACATTTTTTCTAATTACCGCCCAATTTCACACCTCCCTTTTCTGTCTAAAGTGCTAAAAAAAGCTGTTGCTGCTCAGCTGCAGGACCACCTATAACAACACTACCTGTATGAGAAGTTCCAGTCTGGATTCAGGGTAGCTCACAGTACAGAGACTACATTGCTGAGAGTTACCAATGACGTCCTCTTGGCTGCTGACACTGGCTCTCCTTCCATCCTTGTCCTCCTTGACCTCACTGCAGCCTTCAACACTGTGGACCATAGTATCCTCCTCCACCGTCTTCATGTAGAGGTCGGTCTCTGCGACACCGTCCTGGACTGGTTCAAATCTTTCCTCTCCAATAGGCTGGAATGTGTTAGTCTTGGCAACGCCACGTCCCAGACAGTCTGTGTCTCCTGTGGTGTCCCTCAGGGGTCGGTTCTGGGGCCCCTGCTGTTTTCCCTTTACATGCTGCCTTTAGGTCAAATTATTAATCAGTTCAACATTTCTTTTCACTGTTATGCCGACGATACACAGCTTTACATCAGGACTGGAGCATCCTCATCTTCCACCTTGTCATCTCCATCTTCACTCACTGCCCTCTCTGCCTGCCTGGAGGCAATTAGGGCATGGATGAATCAGAACTTTCTTCAATTAAACTGCTCCAAGACTGAGGCCATACTGATTGGCACCCCTCACCAGGTACAAACATCTCCTATAACAACACTTTCCTTTTCTGGACAAGACATCCCCCTCTCCACCTCTGTTACTAATCTTGGAATAAAAATGGACTCCAATCTTACATTTGAAAATCACATTAAGCTTCTGTTTAAAACTTGCTTCTTCCATCTTCGAAACATCTCCAGACTTCGCCCATCCCTAACTTTTTCCGATGCTGAGAAGCTCGTCCATGCTTTTGTCTCCTCCAGGCTCGACTACTGCAACTCCCTGTTTATTGGAATCCCTGGCAAAAACCTTCAGAAACTTCAATATATTCAAAACAGTGCAGCAAGGATCTTGTTGAGAGTTCGTAAATTTGAACATATTACGCCCATTCTCCATAACCTTCATTGGCTTCCTGTCGCCTACAGAATTCAGTACAAAACTGCTCTCATTACACATCAATGCTTACATGGAGCTTCACCAGATTATCTGAAGGATATTCTTATTCCATACTCATCCACCCGGTCGCTGCGGTCACAGAACAGTAATCTCCTTCACATTCCGAGAACCAAATTAAGGACCATGGGAGACCGGGCTTTCAGTGTGGCTGCCCCCCGCCTGTGGAACTCTCTTCCTGACTGTCTGAGAGCCCCACAGTCTGTGGTTGACTTTAAGAGCGGCTTGAAGACCTTTCTTTTCAACCGAGCATACTCTACCTCCTCATGATTCTACTTTTGATCTTAGTTGATACTGTTATTGATTTTACTTGTTTTATTACTTGTTTTATTGACATTTAATTCTGTTGCACCTTGTAGCACTTTGAGATTTTCATTAATGAAAAGTGCGTTATAAATTGAATTCATTATTATTATTATTATTATTATTAAGCTAGTGTGCGACACAGAGGTGTCTCTGCCCTCCTCCCTCTGCCCATAAAAACTTCAAAAGAGATGAGCGCCTGCTGAGCCAAGTGATCGAGGAGGAACACTGTTTCTTAAAGTCGAGTCAATTTTATTTGTAGAGCATATTTAAAACAGAAACTGTTATCTAAGTGTGATAATTCTCAATCAGGTCATTTGGACAGTTTATTTTAGTAGAAACGTTTCACCCTCAGTCCAGAGGGCTTCATCAGTCAGAGTAGTTCCAGCACACTGATGTTCCCCCACCAAGCCGTAAACAACCTGCCTGGGAGGAGTCGGCGAGGGACAGGATGGCCCCCAGAAACCATCTTGGCTCCAGCAAACTGGTTGGTCCACTTAAGTTGTTTACGGCTTGGTGGGGGAACATCAGTGTGCTGGAACTACTCTGACTGAGGAAGCCCTCTGGACTGAGGGTGAAACGTTTCTACTAAAATAAACTGTCCAGATGACCTGATTGAGAATTATCAGATTTGATACCTGGATTATTGAGTATGAACTTTCTTGTTATCTAAGTGCTTAACAGCAACAATGGGAGTAAAATTAATGGAAAAGTACAAAACACTAAAGAGAAATGATGTCATCCAACATGCCACTGACACCCCCCCCATCCCCCGAAAACAAAAAACTCTTCGTATCTACACAACTCACATAAATGACATATTTTAGTTTGAAATCAGCGAATTTCAGTGAAAAGAGACTACTTTGCAGGTATGGATTAAACTAACTGAAACTAAAGCAAGGGTTAAATTCATTATTTTATTTCAACAGTTTAATTTTGTGTTCTAATGTTTATGTTTAATACAAAAACTAAAAAACATATTTATTGTGTGAATCTCATCTCTTCATTCAGCAGTACACTGTAAAAAAATATTTACAGGTCACATCACAGCTGGAGAGACAAACACCCCCATCATTCAGTGCATCATAGCATCCAGCTGAAAAACTGATTTGACACTTTCAGTCTGCAAGACTTCTCCCTCCTGGCTGGGGACACCCAAAGTCCACAGCAAACTTCACTTTTTCTTCAAAATACCACCCCCTCCGAATTTCCTGTTCCTCACCATGTCTCCACAAAGCAGATCACATTAGTGAAATGGCACTGTCGTTATCATTGTTGCAAAAATCATCTTCAGATCTCCCCCTCCCTCCATACAGCCCCAACTGTCCACCATCAGCATCTTTTCACACAATTTTTCATCCGATCATGCTCATTCACTGATATTCATTCCCTCAATAAATTCATTACTTCAATGTCATTACACTTTGTATCCAAGGAGCCACAGTCCTCATCATTCTTGCAAAACTCCCCAGCCTGCACACACTCCCACCCTCTGTCCACAGAATTATAATTCACATAGGCTGCATGGATGCATCCTGTCATCACTCCAAAACCACCAGAACTGAGTTGAACAAACTTCTGAAATTTCTCAACACCTGTGGCAAATAAGAGTTTATAATCTGTAGGACAAAACTTATGTTCTTGCAAATTAATATTTTCCTGAGGAAGTACGGTACATACGTTTTTATGACATTCTGTGTACCGTTAGCCTGGTTGATACCAGACCCATGTCCTTCACTTCGCTTTGGACTAGGGTCTGGCATCTCTGCCATAGACAACGATTTCTCCTGGAGATTTTTGAATGGACCAATCAGAGAACAGGAGGCAGAGTTTTGTTAGTTTAGCCTGACGAGGTCCAGGCTATCAGATAAATTGCTCAGAAACCACTCGGTGGATATTTTTTCTGCCACCAGTGTGTAATTATATGTCTTTAATTTACTGACTGTTGGCCTAGATGAAACATTTGAGATAAAATTCGATTTTTTATCATTTATTTTCGTAGCGCACCCGAGGCTGTTTGGAAAATATCAAACCGAAACTATTTAATATCCAGCAGATTTGACCATTTCGTGAATTGATTTAGGAACTGTTAAGCTCAGGAACACTTCTGATATAACGTCAGCTATGAACTATATTTTTTCTCAGCAGAGAAATAATAGTTTTTTACCTTGTTTTGATGAAAATTCGTTCGTGGCGGCAGCCATTTTGAATGACGACGTCAGTCGACATCGTTCAAAACTCCGCCTTCTGCTCTCTGATTGCTCAGGAACACTTCTGATATAACGTCAGCTATGAAATCTATTTTTTCTCAGCAGAGAAATAATAGTTTTTTACCTTGTTTTATTGAAAATTCCTTCGTGGCGGCAGCCATTTTGAATGACGACGTCAGTCGACGTCGTTCAAAACTCCGCCTTCTGTTCTCTGATTGGTCCGGTCAAAACCTACCGGAGACATCCTTGTGGATGGGAGAAATGCCAGACCCAGCAGTGAAGGGAAATGAGAATTGAGCGGAGCTGCGTAGGAATGGCGAGGGCCAGGCTAGTG
>JBBPBX010068668.1:3501-14677 GCA_038048925.1 Garcialebias charrua
ATCATATTTAATAAAAATATGAAAAAAAAAATTGTGTTTAAATGTTCTTGATGTCATGTGTATAGCACTTTGTTGCAGCTGTGGTTGTTTTAAATGGCTTTATAAATAAAGTATTATTATTATTATTATTACTGTATTATTATTTTGAAGCCGATTACGCAGTTTCCGGCAGTGTCCGGTAGTGCATTAACAGAGTACAATGGTGGGCGCCAGACCGCTAGGGAGCGCTAAAGCGCTAATCCGCTTACAGTGGACCTAAACTTTTTGTCAGCGTTTTTGTGAATTGACTAACTTTTATAATTCATAAGCGGATTTGTGCTATTTTTATTTAAAATGCAGTACCGCTAATAACTAATTATCTATCAGTAAAAACCAATAAACTTATTTACAAGCTCTTATGCTGCTTGTTTTATCTTTTTCCCCACCGTAAACAGCAGAAAGGAGGAAGGGTGTGAGGGGAAGGGGGGCAGAGCTGAGAACAGACCATGTAGGTAAATGCCTGGGGTCCCATTTCAGCAGTGGCCCCGGCCCCGCCTCGCCCCGTGCAGTCACCTACATACAGATGGAACAGAGAGCCCTTAACTCCTATGAGGGGACAACTCCAAGCCATTGGTTCCGTTATGTGGATGACACCTGGGTCAAAATCCAAGCCAGGGAGGTGGAAGCGTTCACCAGACACATTAACTCAGTTGATAACAACATCAAGTTCACCAGAGAGGATGCTAACGATAACAAGCTGCCTTTTTTGGACTGTTTGGTGCATATGGAGGGAGAGGACAGTCTCAACATTGAAGTTTACAGAAAACCAACCCACACAGACCAGTATCTTCTGTTTGACTCTCACCATCCACTGGAGCACAAACTTTCTGTTATCAGAACCTTACAGCATCGGGCAGAACACATCCCCACAAGGACAGAAGGGAAGGAAAAGGAACAGAAACACATCAACAAATCGCTGCAAACATGTGGATATCCCAACTGGGCTTTTGTCAAGTCAGCGAGAAAATCTGCTAAACACAATAATCAACAGAAAAATGCTAACAGACGGAAAAACATTGTCATTCCTTATGTTGCTGGAGTCTCAGAGAATTTCAGAAGGATTTTCAACAAACACAACATCCCAGTACATTTCAAACCCAGCAGAACTCTCAGACAGAGGCTGGTCCACCCGAAGGACAGAACCCCCACACACAAACAGAGTGGTGTGGTGTATGCAGTCCAGTGCAGCGAGGTCTGCTCAGACCGTTACATTGGAGAAACGAAGCAGCCTCTTCACAAACGAATGTCCCAACACAGGAGAGCCACCACCTCTGGACAAAACTCAGCTGTTCACCTTCACCTCACGGACAAGGGACACTCATTTGAGGATGAAAATGTGCAAATTTTGGACCGAGAACACAGATGGTTTGAGAGGGGTGTTAAGGAAGCTTTGTATGCAGGGCTTAAAGATCTCCGGCACCCAGCCGGATTTCCGGCTTTTGACCAAACTGTAAAAAAAAAAAAAAAAAACTGCTCGCGCGGCTTCACAGGAGTAGGTAGGAGTCCGTTCATGTGTGCGCGCGTGTGTTTTTGAAGCGTGCAGCGAATCAAAGCCCCCCCTCCCCCACCCACACACAGCCAATGTTCCCTCGCTGCCCGGACATTCTCTGCGCACAATAAAATCTTTGCGCACATCCAAATTAACTCAACAGCCTGCCGGTCGCCTCAACTTAAAATGATCGATGGACAGCGATTACATCCAATCACATTGAAGCTCACGTTGTTTTGACCAATCAAAATCCGGAAGGCGGGTCTTACAAGCAAGCATGTTTGTCTGCAGCTTCAGTCAGATCATGCAGAAGTCACGGAGTTTGTCACACCGGGCAGGTACGTGGGTCAATTAGTGTTAAAACTACAGATTTTAAATCTCGTTGTTAGGTCAAGTAAAATCAGAGGTATGATAAATAATCCACACCACGTCTTTTATCTGAATAAAGTCAAATATCAACCGCGAGAAGCTGCACACTCGCACACACATGCACATGCACATACACACCGCTGAACACAAACTGTAAACAATCCCCGTCCTTTCTGAAGGAGGAAGTTATTTGTCAAGCACCAAATCTGTAGGAAAAATAAGAAAAAGATGCAGAAGCTGAACGGAGGTCAGTGCACGATAAAGTCACGTGATAAAGTCAGTGAGAGCGGGGTGATGAAGAGGAAGATCGTTAGAAGAGGAAGAGCAGAACCAGGCCAGGTGTGCAGAGGAGCAGGGCAGAACCAAGCATCAGTTCCTGAGCTCTGCAGATGTTGACCCAGGGACCAAGGAGGAAAATACACTTTTTAAAAACTTACAGTAAAATAAATATTTTGTCAATAAAAAAATAATACAGTAATGTGGAGATTTTAAACAAAAACCCTACAAGCATTAAAATAAAAATCATCTAAATTAGATACTGTATATTTATTAAAAGTGTAATACTGTCCTGAGTTTTTGCATAGTAGTTTTTGCATAGTATTAGTATGAAAGTATGAAAAGTTACACCAACACTAAAACACTAAACATTTAATAAACATAAGCATAAAATGAAATAATAAAAATTATTCATTCAGCTGGGAGTTGCAAAATCACTTATATTGAAAGCAAACTCATGGAAGTTGCTGCTGTAATCTGATTGTTTTAATAAGCCATGTAACTTTCTATGATCCCAGATTTATAACAGGTGTGTGGATAGTGCGCACATCCTGTTGCTCATAGTGGTCCTCTGTGTGCTCAGAGAGCTTGTGTGTATGCTCAGACACATGAAAAATTAGAGGGAACATTGCACACAGCTGAACATAAACAATCCCCCTCCCCCCCTCCTTTCTGACGGAGGCTTTCTAAACTAATTATTGAATCAAGTTACTTACTGGTATGTAGGTAAACATAGATGTTTAACCCTTTAAAATACACCAGAATACAGGAAATGGCATCTACTTTATTCCAAATTTTCTGGGGGAGGACCCCCAGACCCCCCCATGCTTCTGATGCCATACTGGTAAGACATTTTCCATCAGAGTTTTAACAGTCTGTGCTCACAAACATTTTCACTGCACAGAAACATCTGTGTGTTAATGCTGGAGATGACTCCAGCTTGCTGGGAGTCCTAACACCAGCTCTGTGGAACTTCCCTTTAGATTGTGATACAGTATTGAGTATTCTAAATTTATTGCAGATGAATTCTCTGAACTGTGTCTGTTCAATGTGGCGTTGAGTCTTTTTTTTAGTTGTTTTTGCTGCAGGGCAGTTCTCTGGGGCACATATTTTTACATTAAGTTCAGATACATTGAAACCTCATGTAAGTCATTGTTACTTGAAGCTGAATTGTTTAAAAACAGTTAATTGCACTTTTCAGAGAGCATTTTTAATAAACGTTGGCAAAATGTTACGATTTTATTTTATCAACAACACAAAAAAATTTCAGGCTCAGGATTTTTTTTCACTTTAAGCCCTGTGTATGTTAAGAGAGAAAAACCTTCTCTTAACAGAGGAGGAGGTCTGAGATTTCAACTTTCCAAAACTTACAACTCAGTTTTGGGGCTGATTCACAAACGTCTTACACCGGATGGGAGCAGAGGTGTCTTGTCTGTGAATTAGACTAACAAAGTTTGTTGAGAAGCCTCTGTTGTTGGGCTGTGAGGTGTTGTTTGTCAATTTACATACAGTTGTTGTGTTTTCTGTCAGAGACTTCAAGGGAACTCCCTACTGTTAAGGTGTGTTCTGTCAATTTACATGTATGTGTTACCTCAGCTGTGATTAGTTGTGTTTTCTGTCAGAGACTTCAAGGGACTCCCTACTGTTAAGGTGTGATCTGTCAATTTACATGTATGTGTTATTGACTTGTAAGCCTGTATAAAACTTCTCGTTCTCACAGCTTCCATTCAGAATTGAAAAAGACTTCTGGACAGAAGTCGAAACGTTTTCTGTTACAAATAAAGTCCAGTTGATCCTGAATTGAACGCCTTTTTGAGTCACCTACATAACTAACATTGATCCTGCTTGTTAATATACATTTAACATAAAAATAATTATAGTTACGATGAAAACGTTCATTAAATACGCAATTAAAAAAAACGGTCGATTTCTTTATCCCCCTACTAAAAATGGACTATTCCATCTTTACATCTTCCGGGTCAGAGTTGAACTCAGGGGCTTCTGTGGCTAGCTGGCTGCGCTCGGTGTCTTCATAAATCCGTAGAGAACCCCGCTGTTTCAAGCCAAATTAACGTGGCCGGATGATTTTATTGAGGGTTTTGTGTCGACCACGCGACGGTGAGTCGTTATTTTTATGTATTTTAGTTACTTTTCATTAAATCTGTTGACTACCTATAGACGCTAACGCTGTGTCTGCCGGTAGTGCTGGGTTACTAATGGATAATCCGTAGAGAACCCCGCTGTTTCAAGCCAAATTAACGTGGCCGGAGGATTTTATTGTGCGTTTTGTGTCGACCATTCGACGGCGAGTCGTTAGTTTCATGTATTTGGGTTACTATGTATAAATGCGGTGGCGACACACCCGTGTATTTGAGATTTAAACGTGGTTTTAGGGATTAAAAGATCATTCTATTTTTTGTTAATTTCGTGGCCGAATAGAATATATGTACGTAAAGTATTAAATAAATCCTTTGATTTTTGTAATTTCATCCTTTTAGGATCATTTTTGTTACTTTTCAGTTGGCAGTGTAGTGCAAATATTGATAACGCTGCCGGCTATATATAAATATATATATATATATATATATATATATAATATAGAAATATATAAATAGCGGATTAGATTAGCTTCCCCTAATTTTCATAAGACATTTGTGCTTTTGAAATTGTGGACCTAAAAAAATTAATAAGCGTTTTAGAAATTGTGGAACTAATTTTTTAATTAGCAGTGCCCAGCTTTGACAGAGTACCCGAGTTATCGATAGATCCAGTGCTTTGACTTCTATCGAGGCTTTTTTGTCCACCTCAAGTACCCGTAGTGACGTCATCACGTCGCACTGACGTCATTACGTCAAATTTCACATGATCCGAACCGAGCGTGGCCGGGGTAGCTTTTAGCTTTTAGTAGACGCTACAAAATGGATTCCTTTAGGCGCACGGATGTTAATGGTGCAGGCCCAGTCTTGTCAAAAAGGTAAAACAGTTTATAATTTTATAAATTGCGCTACTCATTGAATTAACTTCCTGTTGATTTTCTTTTCTCTGACCACCGTAGTAGATTGTGACAGCAGGGGGCAGTGTTGCATTGCAGGTCACATATATAACACGGCCGAAATGGCTTCCTCTCTCTCGTTTCACAAACAAAAAGCAACACATATTCATCTCTCTAGACCTATTAAAAACCTATAAACACATTAATCTCTAAAAGTAAACCTAAATTGCACAGCACTGCAGGCGGTGGTGCGGTGTGGCTGTGGCCCCATTTGTTTTTTAAGTTTCGGTTTCAGCGCCTTAATTTCACTTTTAATATTAATAATAATAACTAATAGGGGTGTAACGGTACGCTAAAACAGGGTATCCGCGGGGTTGTAAAAGGTAGTAAAAGGTACTAAATGAAGTCGAAGACGCAAATTCAACAATGGCAGGACTCACAGCTGCATCGAATCAACTGTCCACCTGGATACAGCTGCATCGAATCACTCATCAACTGTCCACCTGGATATGAGGCACCCCTTTCCTCAGCTCTTCCTGTTTGCCCGTTACTAGTCTAGTCGCCTCCCTCCACCTCCCCGTCTCCTCCCGGGGTTTCTGGTTCCTCGGCTCCCCCCTGTTCTGCGTCCCGCCTCCGCCACCTGGGGTTGTCCTGCTCGCCTTCGTCTTGGTCCTGCTGCTGTGTGCGTTCCTGCTTCCTGTTCCCTGCGACCCAGCCGGTCATGGCAGATGGCCGCTTGTCCTGAGCCTGGTTCTGCTGGAGGTTTCTTCCTCTCGAGGGAGTTTTTCCTTCCCACTGTCGCTTCGTGCTTGCTCAGGATGGAGGTTCTGCGCTGGTGTTCGTCTCAGGGTTGTCCGGAGCCGTCGGCCGCTGGCTGGCCGTCATTCACGTACCGGTGGGATGGATTGGACGTCTGCGATCCCTTCTCCACCACCGGGTTCGGGTCCCGGGGGGTAGATATCCATAATCTATCTCCCTATGCCGGACATTCAAGCTCTCAGCAGTCCGGCATGCATGCCCTCCGCCGGGGCCCGAGCGCCAAAGAAACCTTAATCAATAAAACATTTTAATTGTGTTCTCTCTCTCGTTTTGTGAGTCTCTTCAGGTTGAAATGAAATTAACACAAATTAAGGCCATTAAAAAGTATTAAAAAGTAATAAACGTCATCTGACGAGGTATTAAATTTTTTAAAACCTACACAACTATATTTTTCCCTTTCTGGCGTCTTAAAAAAGGTCTGTGAATTTATTTATCTTTTCTAATTTTATGTTCCAAGTAGGACCTTAGCTAAAACAAAGACGTCATATCGTCAGTCAGTGTGCGCGCGCACCTACAGCTGGCCGAGGCTGATCATGTCTGTAAAAAGAAACAGGAAAGAGGAGCGCGACTTTATCTTCCGACATTTAACAAGAAATTTACCTAAACAATTGTTTGTTAGCTCGAAATTATAGCAAAAGGTGTGTCTCAGTCTAACGTTTTCTTAATAAATGTACTTTAATGGTTAAATCGGCTTTATTTAAAAAAAAAGTGTCGCTGCCTGTGTGCACCGTGATCGCTCAGCGGTGAAAACAGGAAAAAGGAGCGCGGCTCGTTTCGCCGTCATTTAACAAGAAAAATACCTAAACAATTATTTGTTAGCTCGAAATTATAGCAGAGGTGTGTTTCTGTCTATCATTTTCTTAATAAATGCACTTTAATGGTCAAATTAGCTGCATTTCGCCACCGCGGTGCAGCTGGCTGCTGGATTGAAGCAGTGAGCAGAGAGGTGGGGAGAGTATGGCAGGCCGATTGGGTCATTAATAGCTAGTGAAGATTCTCAGTCATCCAGGACATGGTGAATTCTAAAAAGTGCAATAAAAAAAACAAAGTATAGTATAATAGTATAATAAATAAAGACCAGTTGTTTTTGTCTTGAACTTTTTTTAATTTGTCATTAAAGGCACGTTTTCCTATTACATGATACAACAGCCAACAGCATGCCATACCCTATGGGGCCATCAGGAACTGCAGGTTTTTTTTTTCAGTCAGAATGAATGGAAACGGTCATATTTCAGTCAAATGGTTTATAAATATGGGGGGAAAAAATCTATAAATATGTCACTTCGTCCTATAAGTTGCAAGGCATGTAAATTATGCAAAAAACTGCAACTTACAGGATGAAAAATACAGTAGTTATTATTTTTCTCCCTCTCTTTTTGAATTATGCATGTGTTCAGTGTTGAATTATTTTAACTAAACTGTTCTGTTTTCAAGTTTACAGTTTTTTGTTTGCCATTAGAGATATGCTGTGTGTGGGAACAATTAAACTTTTTCTCTTGGGTTAGATTTAAATAACAAATAGGTCAGTGCTTTTATTGAGGCAAGAAGCAAATTGATGTACTGTATCCAGTAATTGTTATAAAACTACATTTACTACCAAAGTTTAGGAAGAAAATGACAGTAATCTTATCACTTTACAATTAGTTGCATGGAACTGAAATACAACAGGTTGCCGCTACGGTTACAGCTCGGTGCCGTGATGGTATTAAAAAATATTTTGATGGTATTAAAAAGGTATTAAAAGGTATTAAATTCAACTCTAGAATTTCTGCATACACCCTGTAAAATCACATTTCGGTTCGGTTCAACTACAAGGAGGGCTCGGTTCGGTTTATTTTCGGTTTATTTTCGGTACAAATAAACAAAAAAAAGGACAAAATAAAGACTTACAAACTGTTTATTTTGAAAATATGCCAAAAATATGTTTGTACTGTACAGTATTGTACCGGTAGTAATAAATAAAAGTGACCCATTTGGATGATATTTTAAATAAACAGCACTCTACAATAAAACTATTTTAACAATAATAAAAATTAGGGATGCACCGATAAATCGGCCGGCCGATCGATCGGCTCCGATTTCCTTAATTTGGGGAGATCGGTGATCGGCCGATCTTTAAATGAGAAGCCGATTTTAACTACCGATTTTATCTGCCTCAGCAAAGGTTGGAAAATCCTGAAAATTTAGGGTGCATTTTGACCTTTTAACATCTGAAAATCGGTATCGGCCAAAATCGGAATCGGCAGGTCAGACTTCCTAAAATTCGGTAATCGGTGATCGGCCAGAAAATTGAAATCGGTGCACCCCTAATAAAAATTTTAATAAATACAATAACAGTCAGAACAATAAGCAGCAACAGACTGTTTACAATCTAACTAATCAAGTTTTTGTCCAGTAGCATCAGTGTGGCTGTATTTGTCCTCATTACTGTACTCACAACTTCTTCTTGGTGGGACAGGTGCTGGAAAAGTTCAGAGTTCAGTTCAGTCATCACACACTTCTTAGCTGCAGGTGATCTCTGGTGGATGTCTGTCCCAGACTGGAAATAAAACACAATAAAAAAAAAAGTTAATAAGATTATGATTTTGAATAAAAAAGATTATTTAGATAATTTTGATTTGATTTGATGTTTATTCATTCATTTTAAAAGAACAATACAAAACAGTTTCATCAGATACAAGAATACAAGTAGGATAAAATGAAAGGAGCAGAAAGAAGATGAAATCTTATTATATCTGCCCCTTATTTCACAGTTTGTTCAAACAATGATAACCTTCAAACTACATCACAAAATGAATAACTCTACTTAATTTTTCTAACTGTAATACACAAACACACTAAGCTACATCATATATAGTTTTTGAGCAAGTCCTTTTTGACCTTTTTCTTAAATGTATACATTGATTTTGCATTTTTAACATCACTGTCTCCAGAACATTCCACAGATAATAATAATAAAAGAACAATACATTACCTATTCTTGAACGGTTGAATCTCTCACTCATCATTAGGGCAGGGCTTTGCTCCAGGGCTTGTTGACATCAGTTTTTGTTTTTTCATAAAGTTCTGAACTTTTTGAGTGATGGATGTTCATAGCGAGGATCAATAACTTTAAAGCCTGCGCATAATAACAACATTCAGACTTACATTCAGATATTTAAAAACTCACAGTTTGTGTTATTGCTCTGGACTGATATGATTTACCTGATAAAAGTAGTTTAAATGCAGCTGTTAGCGCTGTTGCAAGCTGCTCGTTCACATTCCGATGACGTAGTTTCAAGCGCGTTCACGTGAGACGTGCTGTCTGCTGCAGAGCCAGTCTCTTCATGAAACAACAGTCCACACACACAGCGCTGAATGTGCGCGCCGCTCGTCTTTTAACAAGAAACGTTCCCCAAACAGGAGACCGTAGTGAGAAGCTAACGGCTAAAGGCTGCGCGAGCTGCGCGTGCTTCGCGATAATAGCTCCGTGCTGAAACGCGCCCAGGAAATTTTGTTCCGCAGCGCATATATTAACGTTCAATGAGTGAAAAAATAACCGAAACGGTAGGCAGGTGGACCGAACCGAACGTGCTGTACCGAAACGGTTTGGTACACCCACTAGTACCGTTACATACCTAATAACTAATAGTTTTGTTTTTCTTGTGACTTATCTGCAGTATGATAAATGGTCTTTTTTTTTTGGTAAATAATGAAGTTTTTATGCATTTTTATATATTTCTTTATTTTGCATCTATGACATCATCGACTACTCGAGCACTATTCGAGCTTATTTATGTTAATGTCGAGTTTAAAAATTATGTACTCGTTCAACCCCTAGTGTCCGGCAGTGTTTGGCGGTGTTCGGCGGTGTTCGGCTGTTTAGCCAGTTAGCTCCGGCCTCAAGAGCGGGGTTCGGACAGACAGTGTCAGTTTAGAGCAAGGGTGTCAAACTCATTTTGATCTGGGGGCCGCATACAGCTTAATCTGACCTCAAGGGGGCCAGACCAGTATACTGTACTCATTCCAAAAGTCCACTTTTTTCCTTTGTATTAGTGCAAAGAATAAATAAATTATAAAAATATTTACATTAAATTAATTGTCCTTTTACACTTTTACTCAGTTTAACATTTAAGTGCATTACACATTAAAAAACCGATCAGTGATTGCACGTTTTAAAACATCCTGATGCATGCTCAATAATCCAGGTAGAAAAATCTAAAAAAGCTAAGTCTGGTCCTCTGGACATAAAAAAAAACAGTTTTGTTAAAACACTTTCCTGCATGTTAAAAATGCATCAAAACCATCAAAATTTAGAAATGAATGAATTTTAAATCCATTTTCCACATCTAGGAAGCAATTGTGAACACATAAATTGAGCTTTGAGCGTAGCTGTTTTATTAATGTTCATTAGTGATAAAACTTGCTCACAAAGGTAGGTCCCAAACATGGACATTTTTACAGCCAGTGCTGTCAGTTTAGGATAGCGTGGTAAGAGATACTTGTAAAATGTGTCCAAGCCCACAGAGGCAAATTTGTCCTTCAATTCTACATCAAAGTCAAAGTCAAAGTCAACTTTATTGTCAGATCTGCAATATGTACTGTACAGGACATACACAGGACCGAAATTGCGTTTCTCTCAGTCCCTCGGTGCAACAGTAAACATCTAAACATTGAAACACTGAAACATATAATAATAGACATAAGCATAAAATAGTAAAACTAACACTGTCCTGAGTTTTTTGCATAGTGGTATAAGAGTATGAAAATTTACACCAACTCTAAAACTAAAACATTAAACATTTAATGAACATAATACTGTCCTGAGTTTTTGCATACTAGTATAAAAAAAGAGTATAAAAAGTATAACTAAAATAAACTAAAGGTTTCTAGCATTGACATTTGCAAAGTGGCAAAGCAGCGTATGAGTTAATGTACACAGTATATGTATGAGGTAGTAGTTGATGTTGTTATAGAGGCAAAAAGTGGCATATGCAGTAAGGCACATTGGGCATCCCTAAATAAGACCGTTCAGAGCACACTGTATATGTATCAGCAGTGGTGTAGATATTAGAGTAGTGTAAATGTAAACAGTAGTAATTACATGTAAGCAGTAGTAATAAAAGTAAACAGTATTAATAAATGTAAACAGAGAATGTAAACAGTATTATGATTATAGGCAGTGATGTAATACAAACATTAGTGCAAGTATG